>WBMZ01004429.1:0-174822 GCA_013400975.1 Atrichornis clamosus | reverse complement strand
CTCTTGTACTCTGCTTTTTTTCCCACTCAGTTACTAGCAAAATAAATGTTAAAATACAAATGGGAATTAACAAATGGAAAAAGCTGCTGACAAAACATACATAACAGTTGTGGTGTAAACACCCTGCTCAAAAGAACAGATTTTCCATAATATCTGTCAGTTTGCAAGAAGGAAAAAAATAATACTTCACAGAGCAGTATAAATAAATAACAGTGTGATGTGTAACTAATATTTTCTAATTTTCATAAGAGCCACCATCTTGGCAGTATTGTGTTGCTTAGGAACTAACAAAAACATGTCTTTTTTTGTTTTGTTTTTAATGGTTCCTTTGTGCCCTGATATTTTTCCAAGTTGGCAGCTGCAAGGAAAAACAATGTGATTTGGTTAGATTCAGCCCCTCTCTCTCTCAAGTCTGGAACAGAACAGATAAGAACTTGTGTGTCAGAATACAAAGTTTACTCAGCACGAGTCAAAAGCTTTTGATGTTTGCTATCCAATCTGGCCCGGCATCTTTGAAGTTCAGTTACTCATACTACAGCCCCATCAGTAAGAAATAGCCATTTTCCCTATGTTAGTTAGAACGCTTGATGGATAGGAGCAGTCACAGCAAAAGCAGCAGGATATTTTTTCAGAGCTGATCTAGGCATTTTTATTTCTGTTGGTCCGAAAGAGTGAAAACATTCAACAAAATATAAGGAAGAAAATGGAAAGAAAATTCTACAGTATAACTGGTTATCCTGTTCCTGGGGTGTTTTTATGTATGTTGGTCATGAGTTAAATGTAGTACACAATTTAGTAATTCTAAAGGCTCTAAAAGACTCAACTGAATCCTCTTGGCATTCCTGGCTTTGAAGTTAGATATCGATCTCATTCATTAGAAAGAGTGAAACTCCTTAAATGCCTGCACCACCAACAACAAGCAACTTTTCTGACACAGAAAATGCCCCTCCATTCCCATTTTTTCACTTGATCAAGAGGTCACATTAAGAGCTGGTGTAAATCAGCAGAGTGCCTTTCCAGTTGGTGGACCTCTACTGATTTACACCAGCGAGGATGTGGCTCAGGAAGGCTGAGATGAAGGAAGTTGCCCCCAGTAACCCACAACAGAGCGGGAAGTGGAGCCCAGCCCTGAAACCCTGTCATGTGCTTTAACTACAAATTCATAATTAAAGCAGGAAAAGCAGTATGGTTTGTGGTGTATCTCTTATCAGGGTCTTTAGAACTATGCAGTGAATTATTAAATTGGCATGGATAAATTATTTTCACTTGAACAAAATCCAGTTGTGGTGCTAAATATTACGGATGTCAATTATTAAAATGATTTTCCTGTGCTACTAGTGGTGTTCTTTGAAGGAACACCATCTTTGTTCTAGGAAATAAAGCCATACTCAGTACACAACTAGTGAAGTCTCACATTCTCTACCTTTTACTGAGTAAACCTTAGACAACAAAGCGGAAATTCTCCTCTTTCATCCTTCATGGGTTCTCAAGGAGACCAGTGTTTGTGATTTTTTGAGGCTATTCTAAAGGGTCAGTTAATTTACGTTCAGTAGCCAAGAAAAACCAGTACAGATGGAAGGAATATCACCACCTTTAATTGGAAATCTGCAGTCTTAACAAATTGCAACAAATCCAACTTCTATTTTTATTGTAAATATGCCCTGAGTTAGCTGTTGGGAAGATGAAAGGCTGATATAAAGGATACAATTGAGTTACAAAGAAAAATGCTGCACAATGGATAGATCTTTTTTTTTTTCCAAGCTTTCCTTCTGTGAGATCCTGTCAAGTAACCATTGAGGATTCTTTTATTAACATCTGGGTATTTAGGTATGGTATTGAAATTTTTTTTTTTCTCTCTACTCCCTCTTTTGTTACCTTCTTAGCTCTATTTCAAGCTTTGCCTCTTACCACCAATCTGTTGACCTTTACCATTAGAAGGATATAAAATCTGGGAGACAGGTACCAGTTCTTAACCATGATAGAAGAGATTGCAGACAGATTGGCACAAGCTCACTCCATCCAGTGAATGAAGAAGCTGAACAACATTCTGCATTGCCCCAGAGACAGATATTTTTTGCCTTGCTGAAAAATGTAGAAGCTGTTCACAATGTGACTCAGTGTTTGAAAGAATTTCTGAGTTGTCCTGAGTTTCTCTAACACTGCCTGGCCTGGAATGTGCTTGAAACATACCCTTTTTAACCTTGGAGTTGGTGGAAATAACGAGAAGAAAAGTTTCTACTAAAACTCAGGAATTGTGATTGCTGCTATTTCTACAGAGACAATAACAAGTGTTCTCAATAAAGTACTAGGTTATTGTCAAGTCTTCTTTTCCTCTGAGAAGGAACAAAAAACATAGAAACAAGGTTAACACAGACGCAGTGGATTATGCTACTGATTTTATGACCTCAAATCTTTCTATAGGAGGGCAGGTCTCCTGCCAGAGAGAGCATTTGCTCTACATGACCAAAAATGCAAGTGTTACTCATTTCACAACAGGCAGAAGTGAGATAAAGTTAGAAAAGAAACAAGGACTGGAAAAGTGGTTATGCTTGACCTTTTGCCCAAGTCTATTGTCCCCTGGCTAGCCCGTGGGAAGAGGTGAGGACGTGGATGTCTGTGCACGTACATCTTCAGCTGGTTTACAGTTCGCATTTGTGGACTCCTGAGAGCCACTGACCACCCTGTTCTCCAGAGGCTTGATGCAAGTGGGTTTGCCACTCAGGGAGGCTTGGGAGTTTCCTTGCAAGAGAGCCTGTAAGAAAGGACAGATGTACACATAGATACACAAATACTTCCTCAGAAACATATTAATTAAGAATGAGCAATGTGTTTAAATGCAGCAGGGTAGTTTTGCGGACAATTGACCTATCTGCACACACGTGTTCTGTGCCCTTATCAGAATGAGAGGAGGTAGGTCATGGGATGCTGGGCTTTTTCTTCTCTTTTGCTCCCTGGAGAATAATACGCATCTCCCAGGGTAATACAAATAACAAACTTTTCCTCCTACACAAATGCCTGAAAGGTGGTTCTTGAGATATAGTCCAGCAAGGGAAAATCAGCACAGCTCCACAAAGCTGATTTACTGCAGTCTTTGTTTTGATCCAATAGATCTGGTCTGTAAAATGAACCTTTGCCCAACAGAGGATGTGATTTTTACATTGAAAACACCATGTAATCCTAGAAAGATAAACTGCTGGGAGTTTTTATTTCATGTGCAACATAACTCTTTTATGTTGTTTGAAGAGTGGAAAGAAATCTTAGAATTTATTCAGCGCAATTGTGAATGAGATCTGTGGACTTTAATTCCCATACGTGTGCAAACTCTGAAATTAGGCATAAAGTCTCGTGTTCTTAATAACCCACTTGACTGCAATATAGTTGCAGGCACTGTACAGCACTGGCAATAGTGTTTTTCCACACCTATCTGCAGTGACAGTATCTGTGTTTGGACCGTAGAGTAGAAAGCTCTGTGATGAACCCACATTAGTCTCTATATTCTGAGCTATACAGCAACTGCTGCTGGTGGCTTGCTGCAAGGCTGAGGCTCACAGGCACGTTGTTTTATTTGAGGACATGCAGAGCTCATTGCATGAGAGCAGCTATCATTTCTGGTTCAGGCTTAACCATGGCATTTGTGATTCAAAGGTAATAACGCTGTATAGCGTTCTTTTATTTCCCAGATTCTCCTTCCAAAGAGAGGAAACTCGTAGGCTGATGTTTTGACAGTAAAGCAAATGTCGATTGCTCTTTTATAAATTCTGACAAGCTACTGTATGTAACGTTTATTTAGTGCTCTCTGTGTGTTGCCAGCAACACCAGCTAAATTTCTTCAGCAAAAATAAAAGGGTTCAATCAATCATGTGATCTGGGCAACCTGTATTTATATCTCCAGTGTGTCATAACCTAGTGTTGCTTGTCATTTCTTAACTGATCTACAAATATTACAAAAGCAATTTTCTGTCAGACTAAGGCTTGATCACAGTTGACCTTAAACGTCTAAATGTACTCACTGGAGAACCTCCAAAGCTCCACGAATATTTACGGGTCTTGTTCTCTCTGTGCTGTACCCGTTGGTGTCAAAAAAACCCTACCTGATGTTTTCCATTTAGGTTCCATCCACCTTCACACACCTTCACGTCACTTGCCTTTTGCCAGATTCTAAATGTTCTAGAGACAAAAATAATGATATCCTTCTGTCTTCAGCTGGGTGGTGTATGAGCTTAGGGAGACACCCACTTTTCTTATGTCGCTCTTGCTCTCGTTCCCTCTTCTCTCACTTACTAGTTAGGTCTTTGTTATTACAAAATGTATCTTTTTTTTGTTGTTTGGAAAGTGTACAATGAAAACAGAATGCCAGCTGCATCTTTGCTGAAAGAGCAGCCTTAGTTAGCACAGTAGCTCCGGAGCACACTGGGAAACTGTTGATGCTGCAACCTCTATGACTGTGAGAATATTGCTCTGTGAGTTGTTTTTTATCAGGAACTCATAGCTGTTGGCTGGGTGTCTGTGGATTTTTCTGGATTCAAATTTATCCTCCCCCTGCTTTTCTCCCCAATACCAGATTTATCTTTGAAATGTACTCACAGATGGTATAAATCACTTCTAAATGTCCCCGGTACAATGCAGTTTCTTAGGAATTTCTCTTCTCTTGTTTTGCAAATGTTTTTTTTTTCCTTTGGCATATTGAAGTGACCTTGGTGTGTCTGACAACACTCAATATCGGGAGGCTTTATAAAACTCATATCTCAGAAGTGTCTGACATTACATTACAAGAGTATCTGTAAACCTCCGTGAGATGACGAATGTCTTTTTTAAACAACAGACCAAGACTTCATTTAAATTAGTAACATGGAGATTAGAGGAGCTCTCACAGGCTGTGCTGCAGCCATGCCAGGACTCTAGGAATATCAGTCACATGAAAGCTGTTAAGTTTGAGATGGAAATAAATCAAGGAGCCTGTAAAAACTGTCAGCAGGTCAGGGAAGTTTATGAACTCTTGCTGTATCTAATCATAAATCATAAGAATAAGCTAAAACTGAGAAGAAAAATGTCCTCTTTTGTAATCTAATGCTGTCCGTTAAGGCAATAAAACTCAAATGAAATGCATGCATTGCAATTTTTAGTTGATACTTTACATTATTACCAAAGTGAAGGAAGAGTTTCAAAGTTACAAAAGTGAGACAGATGAGAGGTGGACCTGTACTGCTTGGTGTTTCCAGACCCTCAGCTCCTCTGCCTTCCAGAGACAAAGAGCACTCATCCAGCAAAACTCTTAAGTGTGTGTAGCTGCAGACACTCAGGCAGACTTAATGATGACAATGGCACCGACTCACATGCTCAAAGTAACACGGAAACAAACTCTCCATTGGAATGGAGCCTAAAAGATGAGTGCAGATATCAGCATCCTGCTACTGTGCAGCAGGTAAAGGATCAGATCTGTGGTGTATGTGTGAGCTTCAGTCTAAGGAGTGGAGTAACAACCAGAGATGTGCGAGTGTTTAACCATTGTGGGAAAGGACACAAATAATTTCTACTGTCACTTTCAAACCCCTTATGACCAGCTTGCTTGCTTTTAAAGTTCTCTGGCTTGAAACTAAAGCTACTTTCATAAGGCAGGACAGGCTTTGTCAAGTTTTATCCCCTTTGCACCTTAAACTCGCTGTCTTTCCATTTGTGTCACTCAGGAAACAGTCTGTATCTGTTTAGAGCCCCATTGAGTTCAGTAATACTTTGTATTGGGGGTGAGGGTTTATTTGTGGGGATTGAATTGCAGGGTGAGGGCCAGGGATTGGAAACCTTTCTTGCCTGGCATACTGTTGAAAAGCACTGTGAATGTTTCCGACACCGATATCGTCATGCTGGCGATCCATCTCAGAGCAGGGTAAGTGCTCACAGTACTTTACAGTGGTATGCCAGACAAGGAAGATTTTACAATCTGAGGCCCTGACTTTGCAATCTGATCTTCATGGACAAATCCTGTCTGGAGCACCACTGAAGTCAATAGGACTAGTTGAGGAGTAAAACACTATTCAGGATGAATAAAGGAATTGGGAGGAAAAGCCTGATACTACATGAACAATGCCTGAAAGAGGGAGAGGAAACACCTCATCTTGTACTTACCAGAATACAGAAAAGTTTGAGATTAGGTTTTCTTCCTCTGCTTCTTAGCAGGACTGTGTCCACTAGACTTGGAATCATCTGGACTGTGTTTGCTGATAAGAAATTTGAAAAGGTTATGTGTATGCAATTATAAAATTATAAAAATTATAAAAAACATACGTGGGTTTTACACTTAATTGTTCAAACTGAGGGTGACAGAAGCCAGTGTGAAAACACTGCTGATGGAAATACATCAGTGATAAAGAAATCTTGATGAGGTTATAGGTACAGACAGAACACTATACCACTGCAAAAATATTAAAGTTCCTAAGGCTTGATACAAAGCGGAGTCACACTTGTTTAAAGAAGAGTATTGTGAATGCACTGTAGAAACAAAGCCAAAATCTTTTACTTGCTCCAAAACTACTGTGTGTGGTTCTTCTGCAGAATGCAAAACTCTCTCTGGTAGCAGTTTTTATGAGACAGGCAGTGAACCCTGTGTTCATAAAAGCAGGGAACTGCTCCATCTGAGCAAACCCATGAACAGTGACTACTCCTTCTATTTTAAGAGTCAGGTGTTTTTAAAGCAAACTTCTAGCTTCATGGATTTTGTAGGTAAGCACAGAATGAATTCTCCTGGCCTCAGATAATATAGCCAGATCTTTGTGATACAGGTAGTACACTTGCTTGATAAAGAAAGCTAAAGACAGTGGTGGAGGGGGAATGCTCTCCAGTGAGGAAAACCTGAAAAGAGAGGCTAGAGTTTAAAGCCAGTAATAGGTATTGTAGGTGTATCTGAATCAGGAGCGCGTTTCTGTTAGTCAAGATGCCTAATTTCAGTGGATGGTGTGTTCTTAAGACCAAAGAAATTTTGGGTTCTTACGGTAGTTACTGAAGTTTCATGACCCAAAGGACTACTTATCCAGATTCAGTACCAGCGGCAAACCCAGCAATGAACTGGAAGGTGGACATGCCACATGCTGCAGCCAAGAGTGTTGTGCCATATACAGAGCCCTGCAGCAAAGGTTAGCATCATGAGAGCCTCTGGCACTCACTAGGAAATCCTTGATTTGCATAAGATATTACAGAACTAACTTGGTTTTGTGTGTGCAAGTTGAAGGAATAAAAGCCATGCTTCAGAAAGAAAGCTCTGTATTCAGTCTTCATGAGATATTAAGGTTAGGAAAATCCTCTATCCTGAGATGGAATTGCACCTATTCCAAGTACAACACCCGTACTTTTGTTATTTCTGAACGTAGAAAAACAGTTCCCCATGTGTTCTGTCCCTGATGGGTTACCTGGCAGGTACCTGTGTTACCTGAGCCAAGCAATCTGACCTCAGGAGAAGCTGAAGTGCTGCCTTCCGCCACGGGTGAGAGAAGGGCAAGTGGCTGGTGGGTCTGGGGATGGAGAAAAGTTTGTGTGGTGCCTTCCCTAGGTCCACAAGAGAGCACCTCTGTGAAGCAACGAGCCCCTTTGCACAGCTTTGCGACTGGCAGGTTAAAGAGGCTCCTCTGACAGTCACTCACAGATCACAGAGCTGATAAAGGCAGGATAATGGACAGAAGAAAGGGCCTAAAAACATTCACCCAGATTCCTTTTTTGTTGATGCACACAGGCTACCACTTGCCTCCCCCAATGCTCCTGCTGACCTCCTCGTCTCGCTGAGCGCTCAGCCTGCTGTTTGTCCCTCTGCTTTAAAACCAGTGAGGGGCCTGATTAACTTCGTGTGTGAATTGTGTGGTCAGGACTAATTACTTGTACTTCCTTCTGTAGC
Organism: Atrichornis clamosus; assembly: GCA_013400975.1. Lineage (NCBI taxonomy): Eukaryota > Metazoa > Chordata > Aves > Passeriformes > Menuridae > Atrichornis > Atrichornis clamosus. The sequence goes on along the minus strand of WBMZ01004429.1, from coordinate 166,946 downwards.
ACTGAAAAACATGTTTTATATTTGCCCTCCAGACACAGACAGGACACCAGGTTTGGGAAAAGGCTATAAACCAGCTCTTCATTAGTTTCTCTTAATTGTTACTGGGACAGGACCTTATGGCTTCACTTCCTCTGAGAGGGGGTTACTGAAACAGAATAAAATGCAGGTGCCCAGGTGCCCATGACATAGTTTTCCCCTGCAACCAACCTGAATAGCTTTCAAGAGGAGAGATCAGAGGCTCCAGCTCTTGTAATGTCAGCATCTTTGTTAAACATTTAGCAATCTGAATTCAGCTGCAGTAATGCCTCTAGCTTTTTTGTTCAATGGACACAAATCCTTTAACAGAATTGTAATGATATTAAAGATGAATGAAGAACATACAATATTTAATTCCTTGTCTGTGATCTTTAGTACAGAGCAGTTTGATGTGAGTATTTGCTTATTATACTGAAAGTGAAGGTTCAGTAAATAAGAAGGAAAATCCAATGGGTGGGATGGCAGGGAGACCAGGGATGAGGAGTTTGTGACATCTGGTGAAGGATGGTCTGGAAGTCTATGGTTGAAGTATAACTCTTATGTCATAGAACCAGAGGCAACGAGAGAGCAAATTGGCAATGGAGGATTTCCTAAATTTTCCAATGATTGGAAGGATAAGGAAAAAGGTTATTACATAAATCAAAAGCTCTACTAAAAGAACAGTCCAATGCAGACTCATGGGACTGGCCTTGGTAGCAAACATCTTTACAGTGTTAGGTCACCCCACTGAATGGGGTCAGAAGCAAGAATTTTATTAACTGAAGGCTGTTGAGAAGCAGGTGTGGAACAGATTAGTGGTTTGGAGCTCAGCTGGCTGAGAATGGCCAGACACAGGGACAAAAATTAACCTCAGACTATTGACCAGGGGTGATGTCAGTGTGCAGTGTGGCTGGGAGAGTCATCAGGTGAGTGAGGGTGGATAGGGAATTGTAAGTAGCCAGCTCCAGTGGTGACAACTAACCACAGTCCGTCCTGACGCACTCACACTGACACTGTGCTGGCTAAGTAAAAGGGAATAGAGAGCTCATTTTCAGTGTGAAAAGTGGGTATCTATTGCACATCCTCAGGAAAGAGGGCCACAAATCAACACTGTTTCTTACTTTTGAGAGTTTAATGGAAAGAACAGTATTGTGTTGCTACAGTCTGCTCATTACACAAACCTGCATGCAGTGGGGTGCTTTGGGTTAGGTGAGACTGAGCAGTGTAGTGGCAGTGAAGAATACTGAAGTAAAGGCAAAGAAATGTGTTTGGAGAGAACTAGCTCATGATTAACTGACCTGGTATCACTTCCCATGCCTGTGTGAATCCTCTCTTTGCTCCCCTGCACTTGGGGCTATCTCTAGATTGTGGCAGATCACTTCCCACCAGCCAGTAATCATCCTTTGGTCACGTGGGATTTTTCAGGTCAAATCATGGGAAAGCCAAATATACTATTTTTTTAGCCACATTCCCTCCTCTGTCCCTGAATATCTCTTTCTTGCAAAATAATTGCACCTACGTGTATATATTTTGAACCAAGAAAGGAAAACAGTTTTGACCTACATAAAATCAAAAGGAGCTGCTCCTCGGTGATGTTTACTCTTCAAATAAAGCAATGGAGATGATAGGAAAGAGTGAAAAGAACTGGTTAATGAGAGCAAACGAAAGGATTCAACTTGTCTTCCTCAAGAAGGAGACAAATAACAGGAAAACATGTAGGAAAAAAGCATATAAATTGTAGTGGTCATTGCAACAGGATGTTGCTGAGAGAATTAATTCAGTGAGATTAAAGATTAGAAAAGGTTCTTATTTGGCTAATGAATTTCCTAAAAATTATATAATAGCTAAAGGCAAAGATTTAAGATGAAATATGCTGTGTCTGACCTGAGATCTGCTGAACACTGATCCGCTATTAGAGATTCATTGGTTCAAGCTACTGGAAGCAGATGAGCTCCTGATCTAATCCCGTGTGGTAGACAGGGTACTTCTCAACCTCTTGTGTTCTGGTTTGAAACACTGTGATGCTTCCCCCTGTTTCTTTGAAATGACTTCGTACCTCACAATATTACTCACTGCTGACTGTTCCTTCTCCCCGAATTCAGTTTAAAATGGAAACTGCTTTGCATTTTCCCTAAAAATATTTTCCCTTTTTTTTTTCAATATTTTGCCCTCCTTCTTAAAGGGCAAATTAGTTTAATGTTAAGTTCTTTTAACAGTGGAAAATGTTTATATTTCAGTGTCCAAGGGTGTCTTCTGTCGATTTTGATGACATTTCAAGCATACAAAACTTCAATACTTTACATTTTAAAAAGGTACATTTTGTTTATTGAGGAATGTAGTCTTTGCTGTTTTGGGGAAACTGATTTTTTCCCGAGCAGTTCTGCTGAAAAGTCCCTGTCACCTTTACAACATAATTTATTATCCAGTAATTATCAATATAAAAATATATTCAGATTAGCTTTCAGATTACAGTTGAATTTTATTCTTTTTTTGCCTGTTGCAGTAGCTTCTCAGAAGAATGAGGTAGGTGCATGGCAGAAAGGCCAGTAATTGGGATGAAAGGGAGAAGTGTTAGCAGTCATTATGCTTCAGGGCATAATCTGATCACCAGCTGTAGTCAGAAGAGATCGTTGTCTCTAGTATTTAACAGGACTAAATTTGTCACATTTTGATGAGATGGTGAAGAGGAAGGATCTGTCTTTGACTGATCAAGTATTGAAAACAACATCACTAGCAAAATAGTTTTTTGATCTGAGCTGAATGTGCATACGTTATACATTAGCTACCTGCCAGCTAACCAATTCCACAACTTTGTTCAAATTCACATTTTCTGAGAGTGACTGTAAAAAGACAATGTTTAAAGTGAGCTTAGGCAGTCTAAGCATGATAAGAGACCAAACAGCTTGTTGCTGTTGGTGAAAACAGTGGAAGGTCAATTTTTTGTAAGGTTTTGGAGATGTGAGAAATACGGAATTTTTCCTTCATGGTATTTACTGAAAGGATGTTGGTTCAGACAGAGGCTAACTACAGGCTGCTTCCCTCTTCAGTCAGTAGAAGAGATTTTTCTTCTGAAAAACATCTCCAGGGAAATGTAAGTGGAGAAGGGGAAGTTTATTATTTAATATTACATGTGAATTGGATTAGTTTTTCTTGTAATCAACAGGAACAGTGTTATCCCACTAATTTAAAAGGGTGCTACAGGAAAACCTTAACATGACTGAGATTGAAATTCTTCATCCTATTTTTTTCTCTAAATCAATATTTTTCTTTAGTTCAGTTCTCCTTGGGAAGGGTGAAAATGAGAACCCTTTGGAGGCTTTGTTCACTTCTCGAGTCGAACCTGAACTCCTTCTCTGTTTCAAAGGAGGGGTGCATTAACATTTGTGTAACTCACTTCCATGGCAGTGTTAGAATTTATAGTGGCAGGTGAGAAATACCAACCGAAAAACCCCAGAAAAGAAAAGCAATCTGTTCCCAGCTTTGGGATGATGGGATTGGGCTTGAAGGCTGGGGTAGATGAGTGAATGACCAGTGTGGCTTCACAGTGGCACAAGTGTGCTCCCAGGTTTCCAGTTTGGTTTGTCATGCTCACAGTGGCTTCACGCTGGCTTCAGGGCCCAAGCAAGGGAGGGTAATCAGGTGGGGCTTGCTAAAGTTTTGGGAAATAAGCAGCTGCTGAGGATGGTGCTTAAATTTCAGCCTTGAAGCCTGAAATGAAGGGGAAGGACATGAGGAAAATGGGTGAGGTGAGAGAGCTTGACTGGGCTGCCACGGGGAACACAAGCTGTGTGCAGTTCAAATGATGGTTACAGGCAAGCAAGGGTGCGTAAAGAGTAACCAAGCCTAAGGTATAAAACACCAGGGAAAGAAGTAGACTTGGGCAGATTGCAGAATGAAATTAAGAGTGCAAAAAAGTGATAAGGAAAGCAAATGCTGCGAATGAAAGGAAGCTTGTACAGGAGGTTAAGAGAGAAAATGAAAAATGCTTCCAGAGTGTAAGGGCCATGAGGTCAGTGAAGGAGAGCATAAGGCTTCTAAGACGTTGTGAAGGTAATTTATGGTCAGAAAACATTTCTAAATGTAACGTATGCTGTGGCTTTATACTCACAAAAGGAGGACAGGGGACAGATGCCACTGGCAGACATAAATTTCCCCAGAGAGGAAGAAGAAATATGGGGAAGGGGGAAGATGTCAGGCTGACACGGGACTGCCTTGTGACCTTCAAAGACTGGCAAACAGTGTCAGGATGGGATATTAATTGAGAAAAATAATGTCTTATCATTGTGCCAGCTGAACTGAAGGGAGCTGAAAGCAAAACCAGTCTGTCATTTTGGGCCACTACTAATGCACCTGAGTGGCTTCTGTGCAGCATCCTCTGGCCTCACAGGGAACCAATTTGTCTGGAAAGCGAACTTTATTTTGCCAAATGTGGTTGAATAGAGCATAAAATGCTTCTGAAGTCACAGCTAGCTTTAAGTTACTCAGTTTATATATGTCTAGTTTTCCTGCAGTCCTGAAATAAGGGAAATACTTAACTGTTGCGGGTAATATGTTTAAGGCAATGATGACTTCCCATGGTGCTAATAACCACCAGGGCTCCAAGCCAAGATGTTTTTACTCATTGAGGAATAATTGTGACTATATGAATATGTATAGGGAAGTTTCTCATTATAGGGAAGTAAGAAATATACCTCTAAGCCGTAGTCAAATTACCTTCAAAATACTGCATTATGTTATTTACCTTCTACAGATGTTCCTGGGTATGCATAGAACAGATCTTTTCTTGAAAAAGCCTGAGGCTTGACTCTTAGCTGGTGCAAGTCAGTATTGCTACAATGAATGGGAAATGGAGTTTGATGCAATATTCTAAGTATGTTTATGTGTAATTTTGCTGTTCCTAAGGTCCTTATAAAATATCCCTATGGTTTCCAGAGCTGTTTTCTCAGTCTAGACTTATGAGGCCAAATTAGTTTTTATTCTCCCAAGTCCTTTCTCAACTATTGTCTGACAATTTTTAGTGAAGAATTTATCTGAAAATGAAGAATCTCTAAGGATGAGAGTTCCTGGATCTGCCTCCTGCACCAGGTGTTCTCTCCATTCCCTGCATAACGCAGAAGACAGGGAGTGTCCTGGGAATAGGATACAGCTGTGTTTCTGCTCAGTTGTCAGCTGGTAGGAAGGTACTCGCTCCAGCAGCACAACACAAAAAGCAAGGGAGTTGAGAGGGCCACAGATGGCTCTTCCTCTTACCTGGGGCAGTTCAGATGAAAGAAAAAACCAGTATAGAGTTGATAAGACAACGTGAAATTTTTCGTGTTCTTCACTGCAGGTAGGTTGAGTCTGTACCACCAGATCACATAGCCTTTGGTGAGTGTTTCTTCCCATGATTATTCCTGTTTGCTCTTGTGGGGGTAACACGTGTGAGCTAGTGCGTGCTCACTCATGTGAACAAGGGTGATGTGCTCTATCCAATAAATACTTGTGTGATTAGTCATCCCTGTAGTGAGGGAACATCTATGTCAGTGGCCTCAGTTGAATGTAGCTCACAATATCCTTTCTCAAAATTCGCTTACCACTTATTTGACACAGCATTTAAATTAGAAGCACATTTTCTTGGAGACCTCTATGGGCATAACCAGCCCCAGACTGCTGAGAACACTGACAATCTCCTTTTAAAGCCCTGCTCATTGGTGATGTGAGCAAGAAAAACAAATGTTAACTTTGCACTGCTTAATGCTAGCATGTGTGAAGCCTGGGTAGATTGCAGATTGACCAGTCTATCCCAACATATCAGGTGATGCTAAGTTGTGGGACCAGGCACTGGAACGTGCTTGTTTATGAATTATTGCTAAAACCCATTTTTTAGTTGCCTACCACTATCTAAACCATTGTCTGGCATGGCAGAGACTCTTCGCAGTGGGTGTTTTGGATGCAGCCACACTGTTTCAGAGACAAGGAGAGTTAAATGGCATAGACGTCATCTGTTTCATGCCAGTTGTCTTCTGTGCTCAAGAGTGATCCAAGGTACTTTTAATTACCATTGGAGAAAAGCTTTGTCTGTCAGTAAACAGCATAGTATAACTTTCAAAGGAGGGTACAGAGGACCTGATTTATTTCATTCTAGATTTGCACTCATGTCACTATCAGTAAATTATTTCCTGGTTTGTTCTGCTACAAAAGAAAGAGGACATGACTGTGAAGGTAGGTTTCCACAGAAAATATCCTGCAGTCTGGTGGTCAAAGAATAAATATCCTCTTGGACAGACCTCCACGAGAAGGGAGAGGTCTTTATCAAGGTCTGAGGTGTCTGACTGTTTGCTATGCCAAGTGGTGCACCTGGAGATGCCCTATTGCAAATGGAAAGTTATGTACTCTCTGTTAGTTATACAAACACCAGCACAAGGTGCTGTTGAATCTTGCAGTCATTGGAAGGCCTTGAGCCTGCTTTTTGGCCACCTGGTTCTCCAAAGCTCTGTGATCCTTAATTTTGGCCAAGACTTATCTCTTTGTTGCTGTGATAGGAGCCTTAGAAGCCTGAAAAGTCCCAGCTTTAGTCTTAGGGATGTGGGGCTCCCCAACACAATCAGTTAGGGCTGGCAGAGAACTGGGAGCACAGCACTCTGGAAATTATGATCGAGTTGAGCTACAGAACTTGAGCTTCCAGGAATCACTCAGGTTTGAAGTGTTTAATTCATTCTTATATAATCTTATTTTTACAGAAATCAGGTGTTTCCTGTGGAGTGGAAGTTCTGATTTTACAGGTAAAGAGTTTCTAAGGAAAAGTTGAGCAGAAAAATGATAACAAGCAAATTATGGCTGCTCCTATTTGGCATACTAAGCAAGTCACTCAGCAGAAGACACCAAAGAAGGAACTAGACAGTGCTTGATTAAAAAAACTTGCTGGGAACAGTTATGTGTGGGCGGGGGGTGTCTGTTAATGCAACAGAGGAAGCAGACCTAGATGGACTTCCTGACCCTTGTCTATCTTAAAATTTCCTATGTAATCTCCATAGACATCTCCTTCAGTGCAAATATACTTTGGCCAGCAGCTTTGAGGTTTATTAACACCATGGAAAGTAATTATTGCCTTGTCCACACTCCCCATGGTGGTTATTGTTTAAGTATTTCCCTTATCCTGGATTGCAGGAAAACAATCCACTACATAAATCTAGTGACAAACAGTTATGCTGCGGCAGCTCGGGAAGTGCAATATTCTCTCTGTGCTAATTTCAGTAAAACAGCACGTTTTTGTAAATGAGCTAATCCGCAGAAAGTGACAGAATGTTACATTGCAGAGGCCTGGCTGAGCTAATGGTACAAAATGAAAGAATGTTTTCACTGCCTGTCCTCTGAGTTCAGTTGGCATAATAAAATGCTGTTTTCCCCAGTAGAATATATGTCCTTCTACTCTGCTTCTCTGTCATAATAAATGACTGGCCTGGAATTAAATGGGTTGTTCCTGGACAAGGGATGTTAGTGATGGAAAAGACCCGTTAGATCACCCAGGCCATCTCTTTGCCAGTACAATGCTACTTACCTTGCATTTCATAATGCTCTTTCTAATTTAGTTTTGAAAGTCTCAAGCAGCCAGCCTTTCAGTGCTCTCCTTACAGGTCTTTTGCTCATCTTCAGAGTGTGAACTTGTATGCAAAGACAGTCGGGTTGCAGAGGCTTAATGAAGTAGCCCACTGTAATTATGAGGAAAAACACATTAACCTGCCACAGTAGCAAAATACATCTTGTAAGCTTAAATTACAGCTGCTGTAATTAAGAATAAACCTCAATACCACATGTTACATGGTTTATACCACAACTGGGTTGGAATAAAAACTGTTAAATAATCTGCTCAGTTGATAACTGAGAACAGGGATAACTTGGTCAGTTCTGCTCATGGCAGTTGGAAAGTTTCATCTCAGTGGTGGTCTTCCTCATTTCATCTTACGACTCCCACCTATATCTCTGTGCAGCACAGGTAATCATTTCCATTCCTGTGGGGTTAATATGTCTGAAATGCCTGAAGACTGCAAAAATATCCAAGGCATTGTTTCCCCGTGTGGATGGTCCAGGTTCTCTGCTTTGCTGAGTTGTGACAGCCCAGAAGTTGTCACTGCGTGTCCTCACTGGTGGTTTATGCCCAGCCATAGGACCTTGATTCAGGTCTGAGATAGGATGACAAATATCACTGCTGACTTGACCATGGCTTACAGCCTCTTAAATCATGTTTAACACAGGTTTAACCATATAACGAATAATAAAGGCAGAAATTGACTTTCATCAGGGAATGTATGAGTATTTCCATTGAATGCCTCTTTTGGTGTCCTGAAATCTGCACTCATGTGCCCCTGTGTACACTCTTAGTCTCTTGCTTCTAGGGGAGCCCACTGTGTTTGGTTAGGAAGAAAATTCTTGGGAATTTAGCACAGAAACTACATAGGTGTGATTATGTCTGGATTCACTGAGTCTGAGGTAGAAATGGAAATGTCTCAAACACAGCTGCAATAAGATGGAAAACTTTGTCTGATAGTGAATCTCCAATTGGTCTAGTTCATGGAAAGCCACTATTAGGTAGTGCTGGCAAAGAGCACAGCAGTTAGTATTTCACACTCTCCAGCAGATCTATGTCTGGCTGCAGCTGAATCATTGAGACATTGCAGCTCTTCCAGAAGGCTAAAAAGAGCCTTGCCACTCTGGGCTGCAAGGACCCTGAAAACAGGGCCCTGCCATTAAAATTTTTGTGGTAGTTTCTACACTTCAGTGTTCCTACTGTCATCTTTTTTTTTTTCCCCCTTCTCATTAAACTCATGTAACTTTGGAGCGACTCCAGAGAACATGATGGAAAGGTCTCTAGATAAAACTGTTGTAAATGGGAATGAAACCTGGTCCCTATATGCTTCTGGAATGTTCTTTATTTTTTTGACATAATTTTCATTACAAAGCAGCACATTCTGTCAAGTCTTAACGGAACTTGGTATTAATTTTTAAAAGTTTAATTATCACTATGTGCATCACAAGCTAGCTGTCTCCAGAAGAGGGGCTTTGAGAAAGGTGATGTGTTTAGATGTCTTTTCAATAAGGAAACTGAAGATTTTACTGGTTATCATTCAGTAGTAGATTTCCACCAATATATCTTGGACTTCGTGTTTTTGTATGTTGGACCCTTAAAAAACTCCTTTAACTTAATGTGCCAAGCATTTTAATCACAATGAAATTAGTAGCTGTTCCTCTCATGTCTAAGGAACTGCACTGTGTCATTAGTTGGACCTTTAGTTTTATGTAGATCTGATAGATAACAAGTATTGTAAAAACTTTGGGGTTGTTTTTTTCACCATTGAGTCCTGGTGTGTTCATTTAAAGCTCCCTCAGTCCAACATAGGACATTCAGAAATAACTGGCCTGATAAACTCTGATTTTAAAACTCCAGCAAGAAAAATCTCAAACACACTGTAAACCTTAAAGGGAGATGACTATTGCAGTAGTTGAAGTGATTTACTATCCATGGGGAAGTTTTTTCCTTAAATTAAACTTGGTGTAACCTTAGTTTTCCTGTATTTAGAAGAGCTCTGTGGCAGAGATTGTGTTTGTGAATCACTTGTGGCAAAGCAGTGACGAGCGGATAGGAATGTCACTGTCTGCTGGGATCCAGGACCTGACTTTCCTTCACGAAAACTCTTAGCTCTTTCCTACAGTGAACTTGTTGACCCTGAGCATGTTTTATTGCCCACAGATACAAGAGGGCTTATGCCTGAATGGGCTCTTTTAAAGATGAGAAATTGTAAACCAAGCTTCTTATTCCTATAGAAAAAAGCTTATTTAACGTTAGGTTACCTGCAGAGTCAAAAGAATATGCTAAGGTACCATCACAGGCTTTTAACTTGTGCTGTCTTGTGTACCAGCTTTATGCAAGTGTTACTGGAATCACTATTTTGTTTGGAACACCATAGTGACAGATCTAGTTTTCATTTCTGTGATGCGTGTATTTTGGCATGTATCTGCCAAATTGACATGGCCTGGCCTGAGAGGCGTGCCTGATATAAAGATGGTTTCTCATACATTTAATGTTGCTGATTAGAAAGTCTGAACACACTTGTCCTCACTTGCAACCTGACCACTGAAAAAAAAAGAAAATCGGTTGCATCATTTGTGACTGCAGCAAGTTCATGAATCCACTGATAATTGTGAAAGCAGTTGCCCCAGGCAACTACTAGTGGAATGACTGACAGCAGTTTGGGGTTTTGTCATTGTGGAGAGCTGTTATTACAGATTCATTTTACGTATACAAAAGATTTGGGGGATGAAGAAGACTCTTCACGATAATTGTCTTAACCTTTTATTTCCTTCAAAAATTTGTATGTCATTCTATTCCTTTTTCTGTTCTTTCTGGAGGAAGTGACAGGGACATCTGAAATGTGCTCTTCATTTTGTGTGGTGAGGTTTCCATCTATTTATCTGTCCAGTAGCAGTGATGCTGTTGGAACTGGAGTGCTCTAGCATATTTTCTAGTGTACCCGAAGGACCCTTAACCCCACAACTTGTTCACTTTTGTCAGTTATATCAGCTAGTCTAATAAAAGATATTAGCTCTTCCTACAAACTCTCATTTATCTAGATATTACCATTGTAACAGGAATGCTGTGGCAACTTGTATGGCAGAAACACATAAGAGCAATAGAGTTCTTCTGCCCTAGATGTAATGATGGGAGAGAAAAGACATGCGTCACAGGTAAAGCACATTCTGTAAGGGCACCAGTAGAGCTGAAAGTTAAACTTATATCAGCTGGGTTGTCATCCATGGCTAAGCCATAGGTACATGCTGCTTTCCAGGAACACGTAGAGATTAGCAAGCTCTGTTGTTGAGCAAACAGGAAATGCACTCTGAAATGAGAAATATGTAAGGGAATTATTCCCCTCTTCACAGTTTTCTGTTTGTTTTTCTGTAAAGTTGTAGTGTTTTTCTCATATGAATTTTAGGCAGTATAAAGCAAGTGTAGAGTTCAAAGTGCCATTTTCATTTTGAAATCTTGTTTTCAAAAGGATTAAACAGCTTGAAAAATGAAATAAATTCTTATTTCAGATTGAGACTAATCAAATAGTTCTGGTCAGACCAATATATACTTGTTTTGTTTCAGCAATGGAAATGGGCCTCACAATGCTTTGCTCTTGCGTCTTTTTCCACTCCCTGCTCCTGTATCATTCTGACTGGTTCACATCTCTTATATCATTACTTTACAATGCTCAGGCTGATCCCTGTAGCAGGAATTGGTAGTGAGATGGAAATTTGAGGGTGTCATCAGCCTGGATTGAAATGGCTTTCCTTTAATGGCCTGTGTGAAATAGGCAGGGGGATCCAGTTTAGTTTCTGAATGTGTCCACACTATAAACTGATTTGGTTTGTGTTTCCCATCCTGTGCAGGCCAGCAGCAGTGCTCTTCATCCCCAGAGATGAAGAGGGGGATGAAGCTTCCCTGTGTCTTCTTTACACCAGGCTTTCAGGTCTGCATGGTCAGGAGCCTGGTGGTTTGGGGAGTGTTGAACATAGTTTCATTAGCAAGGAGCAATGTTTTGCACCCTTTCTACCCCTGTGTGTTGAACCAGTGTGGAAGTCAAGGACCCTCTTGAGTCTGATGCCTTGCTCACAGCTATTCCTTGTTTCTCTCTCCTGCCAGAGATAGATACTCTTCCACCAGGTCACCGCAAGGCACAGCTTAATAATTTTCCATTCACTCCTGCAAAGAGGTGACAGTAGCAGCGGCTTAAATACTGAGTTGTTGTTTGAGTGGGTGTCCACCTTGCAAGGAACTGTGGGTTGTTTGAAATCTATTAGATGCTTATTTTGATGGATATGAACACCTGTCAGGAATGATTCCATGTAGTATTAAATCTCTGATGCATTTGTAGCAGGAATGAACATGATTTTGAGACCATAAATCATATCTGCAACTTTGCTGAATAGTAAAAGAAATCAACCTTTCAAGTGACGCCTGGACATTTTGCGAGTCTGGTCTGGTTCGCATCTGTGAATTCAGACCCCCCCTGCTGCCATGTCATGTGTGAATTCCATGGCAGACACTTATATCTTACAAGCTTAGCACCTTTAATTTGGTGGCAGTACTTTGCATAAGCTTTTAGAGTTTGGTATCTTCATACTGTACACTCTGTAAGCCCTAATATTTGTAAGGAGGATGTGAAAGACAAATCAAAAGAATTTGAAGTAACAAGAAGTCAAAAACATGTCTTCCCTTATTTTCTTTCCTGTTTGCCTAAGGATTATTTATTGTGTTTGCCTTGATTCCAGCCACTTAATTTTTCCAAACAGATGCAGCTGATTGATTAATGGCATTTCATGTTTAAAGTCAGAAGTGTCAGCAAGACTCTTGCACGCCTGTGTCATTCTCTCCTAGAACAATAGCTTAGGCTGAGAAGTAGGGACTTGTGCCAAGTATTCTTGAGGATAGGAGGTCATGTGCCACTTTTCTGCTAGGAGACAGATATATATAAGGACAAGGGGAGGCAGGAGTTTGGGGGCTTGGAGGGCTAACTCTGTTCTAATAATAGGTGGATCACATGGTTGCTAAGTCACCTACAACAAGGCTTAGTTTGTGGAGGTGAATCAAAGTGCCGGGAATTAAGGACATTTCTTCGACTATCCTATGACATATAAAAATAGGCTCAGGGAAATACATATGTGATGAAGAAAGCTTTGACTGTCTAGGCCAAAAGTTGCCAGAGGAACAGCAGGACTTCATTTCTCCCACCTTCTTTTGTGATTACTCTTCCCTTATTTTTTGGGAACCCTGCATGTGAAAACAGCACACAGGTGATCCAGGTTCTTATCTAATATGTAATATTATGTATTTGTGTGTAGTAGGGTACAGGCCAGAGTCTCAGCTGGTGGAAACAGTGATAGCTTGACTGATGCCAATCCCAGTCAGGATTGGTCCTCTCTGCTTTTCCTGGTGTGGGAACTGTGTGAAGAGTTGCAAATGGAGAATTACGTACTCGTGCACCACATTGGAAACCTATTGCGTAGTCTAGTGTCAGTAATAGAAGGCATCTATATTTGTGGATCAAAATGAAACTGGCATAGGCCCTTTGACAGCTGTTTCAAATATAGGGCTCATCACATTGTAATTCTTTCCCAGTATATGCTTAGAAACATGTAAAACACCAAGAAGCTCGAGACCCTATTGTTCTCTTCTGCACGTTCTGAGCATTTTGTGTAAATGTATCTCGGGCCTTGAGAGCCAGATTCCTAGATACTGAAGTCAGAAGCCAAGTTTTGCTATTTATTGTCATTGGCATTAATCAACAAGTGAGGAGTCCCTTTTGTTTCCCTGACCTTCTGTATATTCTCCAAGCCTCACAAGCTAAGCTTCAGAGGAAACTTCCTCTGAAACTATAAACCACTAGAGGCCTCCTGAATACTTGAATTGATTTTGCTTCCAGGAAGACAGAGTCTCCTAAAAAGTACATCAGGCTTAGAGAAGAAAATGATTCCCATGTTGCCAAGCCAGGCTGACACACAGTGTGGCGAGGGTGAGCGAAAGACAGCAGAGCTGAAATAAAGAACAGAAATGCACTTGAAATTCAGCTCTTAAAATACAGCCCATGTAATATTGAGTCACGGCGAATTACTCATTTCTATTTAGCCTTTATCTGTTGCAACCTGATTAGGGAGAGAAACTACATTCCTTTATTCAGGCATGAAGCCAATATTCATATTAGTCATTTTTGGCCAAAATAAAATCTACAAACTTTGGTCAAAATGCTTAATCCAATAATGCAAATGTAGGGACTCTTTAAATAAACCACCCCACAGCAATCTCTCTGTTTGTTTTTTGTTTACATCCTCACACCTTCTCTCTCTCTTTCTTTTCTGTTGCACCAGCCTCATTTGTGTTTACCTCTTTTGCATAAGCATCCATTGTAAAACCCCCATGGATATCAGAGATACTTCGATGACACAGTTGATGCTTCCTCTCTGAGCTATGCCAGGTTTGCCCATTGATCCAGGAGCATGTTCCTGTTCATTAATGCAAGGTCACCCCTAATTCCCTCCTTCTGCTCTTTACCTCCCAGCCCTCAGGGGGGCAAATACTTGGAGGAGAAACCCGTTTGCTTTCTGTGTCAAGAAGCTGGTTGGTAGCTTGCTGCTAATTACTTTGGCTACAATAATTCTTAACCCGATTACAGTGATACAAATTAAAGCACTCTTGGCGAAGGGCAGCTAAATCCACATGTCAGACACCAGAGCCTTGGTTTATTTAGGGACATCTCATTTCTTCTGATCTTGTTACCCAGTTTTCCATCTTCTTTGGGTAATCCTGAGTAAATCTTTCTGCAGTGGAAATCAGCACCATACACATAGGCCCAGATTATTAGAGACGCCTTTGAAAATGTCTCATGGGGTTCATCCTGCAACCCTTGGGGAAGGTCAGGTCCTCCCACCCCAAAGGATGAAGAACAACTGGTGATTTTGAGGGCTCCCAATGGTGCATCTTGACAGGGCCTAATTTTCAGAGATGTTGCCTGTACCCCATCCTTAAAATCTTCCTCTGCAATGTGTTTCAGTGCTGATCCACCAAAGGAACTTGCTCTTGCTAAAAATAGAGGTCTATGTACTTGTGCAGCCTTTGGCCTTTGCTTATGCAAATTGGACAATTGTCAGATAACCTTGTCTCCAGTACCTTGTGTACAAAAAAATTGCTTTGCTTTCTGCATTCCTTGAAAAATGTTATCTTTTTAAAGCAATTTGGGTTGGGATGCAGAAAGAAGAATTACTTCCTGGATAAATTGACATCACCTTCTATAGACAAACAGCATCTCTCTGCATCTGTTTTCTTTGCTGTGGTGGGGACCCTTTTTACTCAGTTTGTTAATGAGACTGTGTTGGCAGGTAGGAAGTTGGACTCCTCTCTCTCATATGTCGAGCTGGGTCAGGGAAGCTGAATTTCTTGACTGCTACAGTCATGTGCTACAAAATATGAAGTACTTCTGCTAAAATAATGTTTCCAGTATCCTGTGAATAACACACTGATCACTGAATTAGTTCCTTAGTGGGAAGGAAAGTAACAAGATTAAAGAGAAACCTGGGAATAGATTTAGTTCTCTTTTACTTCTTTTACGCTGACATTTATCAAGCTGAACTCCCTGCAAGTCAGAACTATATAAATATTGAGTAAAGACTGCAGGATTTAACAGTCAGTTCATGTCACATAATTATTAGCCTCTGGCACCGTCTTATTCATTTGTAAAGCCACTAACATGAATGTATTGTACCAGATAACAATATTGCCAGGTATTTTATTTAGCAGGTCTATTCTGTTGCAGCTTTCTTTCAGAACACCTAGGCTGTACTGTATGCAAAAACCAGAAAGCACATTTTCTTTACAGTAGGGTACTACACTACAGTACAGCTGATTTCAGTTTTCATAGCTGTGTTATAACCTTCCCCTGTAGTTTCACTTATCTTCTGTGAAATTGCACAGTGCTGTTCACACTCAATTACATAAACATAAGAATATTTTGCAAGGTGGTTTGAAACAGTCAGGTAGTGCAGCATAACCTTCTATATAGGTTTTTCCAATGAGTTTTATACAGTACTGGACATATTGATTCATGTGAATTTTTAGGTAGAATGCATTATATAGCTAAAATGGCATTATATGAATTTTGTGGACTGGGACTTTCAGGTTAAATAAAACTCCTCTCAAACAATGTTGAACTTGGCATGATAGGGAGGCATCTACTGCCTTGCTGAGAGCATGTGCTTACATCTCACCTGTGTCTGGGTTTGCTCTTTGTAAACTTGCTGACTCATTTTCCACAGATTTCTGTTTCCAGACCTTAGGGTAGAACTGAAAAGCTGAGATCAAAATCTGTAAACTGTTTGGAGAATTAGATATGTATGTCCATTTCTAATCATGTTCAAGGAAAAAAAAGGAATTCCCACTAACTCCTGGGTTTTCTGTGCAGTTGCAGTGCTCTCTCAGGCAGAGCTTCAGGTACCTCTGGGAACAGGTAACTTCTACTTGTATATGTAGATACAGGCTTTAAATTTCTAATTTTAGATGTTTGAGATATTTGACTCAACACCTCATTTGCTTTGCGCCAGAGCTCTCAGGACATATTCCTGTGGACATTTGTACCCAGCCTTGGTGTGGTTGTGTCCACCTCTTCCCTCTGTGGATGTTGACTGACTCCCAGCTCTCGGCTCTCCTGCGATTTACGAGTGCTGGTTCTGATGATGTCAGTGATTTCTTGTGACCTTGTGAAAGCCAGCAGGCTTCTGGGCAGACCAGGACCCATCTCCCAAGGAAAAGTTGCAGGAGGTCAGATATTCCTCTCCTGTCTCACTGAGCTCATCTGTCCAACTTCTTCTTTCCTTTTTTTCCTCCCCTCCTGTCCCTTTTTGTTTGGTTTGACCTTGGTCACTGATGACAAGGCTGCTTTTGCTGCCAAACCAATCAATAAGCTAAACAGAGAGAAGATGAGTATTTAGAATATGGGAAGCCAAACTCAAACACAGATAGGTTATCAGCCTAGCCCAGAGCAGACTTCTAAGCAAATATTTCATTAACAAATTTTTCATGGCAACTTGCATGTTAAAAGAAAAAAAAAAAAGCAACAACAGGAGAGGGAACAGTAAAGGGGATAAAGTGAAAAAACTGGTCTGGAGCCATCAGGCTTAGGCTGTTGCACTGCTGTCTTTGGTTACCAGTACTTTCCACAACACGCTGCTGCTCCCTAGGGAAATGGTAAGCTGGAAGGGTGAGGACCTTGCACAAACCGAGCTCTGAAAGCCCGCTCTGTGCCGCTGCACCTTGTGCTTTCCTCTCAGACAGAAAAGGGCTCGGGGTGCCTGTGTGACCACACCAAAGGTTTATGGTGGAGCGACACTCTGGGCACAGTCTGGAGTTTATAACTGCTTAGTCCTTGGAGCTCTGGCAAGGGCTGTCTGCATTTTCTGTTAACAAACAGGAGCCTGAGCCAGTTATATCACTGAGTTCCAGGTCAGCTTAGCGACCAGTAGAAAATATATTTGTAATATTACAAAACCTTTTGAAAACATATCTAAAGATCTCACTTCTCTCATCCATTCTATGTGAGACACAGCTTTTTTGGGGATGTATGTGCCCTTCATTTAAAACAATAAACACAAATAAATGCATTTTGTGCAGGCCAGGATATTTTACAGCAGTCTTAGCATAATTAACAAACCCTCACTTTCATATGTCATGGGAAGGAGGAACAGAGTCTTAACCATTTTTTTGTCTTGACAGCTGTTTTGAAAGGTTGACTGAAGAGCAGGGAAGTTGCTAAATAACTTTTCAAATATTGCAGACGAGAAAAATATAGGTCACTAAGCAATAAACTCCCTACATCCTTCTGGCTAAGGAAAAGACTGAATCTCCATCCACCTTTTACTAAAATGAGACCAAAATTCAAATCCAACATAAAGCATTACAGCTTTAAGTACTGAAAATATTTATTATTTTTATACCAGTAATCCAATAGCATAATCTCAAGAACATCAGTGCTCCAGGAATGTCTAGAAACACAATGGATTTGCCTTTATTCCTTCATCCAGATGTTTCTATAAAATACTCTGGATACTAGGAATCTGTAGGGGAATTAAAGATTTATTTTTAATACTTGAAAAACTTGAATTTCTAATAACTATGATCCTTTAAAATGTTTTAACTGTGGATGTGGCATGTTTTGACTCTTTGATGAGCTTTCCCTATATCTTTTAGCTTGCTTTCCAAATAATGGACAACTCTTTTACACAGGCATCTGCAAGATAGTCACAGGACACGGGCACTTTAGTGATAGATCTGAATGTGAGAATTAAACTATGCATTGGCTTCCGTTCAGAAATTTATCCTTATTCAGCAAAACTGATTAGATTTTGTCTGTACAGCACTGTGTAGATGTACCTGAGCTAGGGAAGGAATCACCAGCATTTTAAATAAATCTATGTAGGGCAATAGCCACCCCTGCCTATTGAGGACTAACTTTCATTCAGCTATTTTAGGGTGGAAAGACTCCCTATATTATGTTACAGTCTGTAAGGTAATTTTATCTCTTTTCTGAAATAAGATTATACCTTTTTATTTTTTTCAGTTACAGATAGAGCACTATGGAAATAATTTCTGAGCCTTGTCTGCTTATACACACTTTATGTCCACCTCCTGCAGCAGTCATGTAGCTCCCAGACAGGCAATGAACACAAGGACTCTTTTCAGGTTCCACGTAGTTTATGTTGAAACAATAATTTCTGTTGTTTATAAAACACAATGGATTTAATGACTTGTTTAATAACAAGACAGGTCCAATAATCATGCAGGGGTTTAAAGACAGACATCTCTAAAGATATTCTGTTCCAAATAGCAGGTCAGAAACTGATTCTCTGAGGAAATCCAATGTAGAAATTTCACCATATATCAATATCTAGTTTCATTTTGGATTTGTCTATCATTTGTCTGCACCTAAAAATCTTTAGCAGAAGTAGAGCACTAGCTAGTATTTTATGTAACTGTTCTAAAATACTTCCAGATTTCTAAATCTGATGATAAGGAGCTGCTTTTAATGTAAAAATAGTGAAGTTGGAAATCAAATATTCATCACAACTTCTTCAGCCTATATAGTTTACAAATTTAACATCGGTTTGGGACAATCAGGTTCACTGTTTCTTTTTAACGGCCACTTAGAAATTTAATAAATATTATCTAGAACTGGGATAAAAAAATTTAATCAAAGAGATGAGCAGAACTCACACAAAGAAATGCTGGTTGTCGCTTTAAAAGTAGTATTCTGACCAAGGCTATGGACTTGCAGCAGGAATTGCTGACTTAAGCGCTCTGATTTCCTAAAACACACTGCCTCAGAGTAGTTTCCTTTGGCCTTACAATCTGTCAATAAATCAATTAGCCAGGTCTTTTGCAAATGAAGAACAATTTGGTAAGGAGTGGCAGGGGGAGGTGGGAAAAGAAGAGTGTAGAGAAAACTGGCTGTAAAAGCACAGATACTGACAAGAGAACATGGTACTGTTTTTGTGATCCAGTTCCTGCCACCTTACAGTTTTTCTTGATGACTTTGGAAATTTCTGTGTGTGTCTGTTTCTCTCTTCTGAGAACGGTGATAAAAGGCCTACCGTAGAGGAGTGGCATGTGGATGCACCAGATCAGAGCAGGACAGGAATTCCCTTTGTTTGCAGATCCTCTCGAGCAGTGTTGGTGACTTTCTGATTTGAGGGGTTTCTGGTCAGCCATTGTATTTGTTGCATTAAACACTTTTCATTATGGAAGGGAGATGCCTTACCTTCATCTGCAATTGCAAATATGAACACTATCCTACAGATTTGAGGTTTGACACCATAAATTGCTAAGCATAATCCAGCAATTGCTCATCACTTCAGCACACGGTGATATTGCTTATGGTGACCTTTCAAAGGTGACCTTCTACCATGTCCTAAGGCATATCTGTAAGGTCCAGAGGCAGTGATGTCAGTAGGGGTGTGCCTGCACATTTGCATTGCCACCTCCTCTACTCCTGGGGCAGATCTGAAAGAAGAGGGCAGCCCCCCGTAGCAAAAGCTGCTCTCTGCAGCAAGACATCAGGCTTCTCACAGCTTTGAGGGTGGAGGCAGCCAAAGGCAGAAAGCTAAATCTTCCTTTTTCTCCCAGCCTACCAGAAGGCTATATGGCAAATGCCTAGCTGATGTGTTAAAGTGCCTCCTGAACTCACTTCACAGTGCTTCTGCTCAAAATGCAGTAAATCATCAAATCCAAGTCTGCCCGCAGACCGCACAGTGAATTAAGAATGCCCCTCATGTAATACTGACTTGATCTCATCTTACACATACCCCAAAGCAATAGCAAGGGGAAAATGCTGTGAAGCATTTTTTCCTTTGTTAGTGCCCTCAGGGCTCAATCTGAACTTTGTAAGAGACAAAAAAGAATAGCTGGGGAAAATGGTGAATTTCTGCACGCCATAAGGACTGGAGGAGCTTACACTGTCATCTGCTTCTGTTGTGAGGGGGTGTGCAGATGTGACAGTGAGCAGGGCTTTTCTAGCCACACTCAAGTCAAACATGACCCATATTGCCACTCTCTCAACACCCACCTTCCACTTTTCTCTTACCTTGGTCCCAGAAGGCAGGAAGATACCACCTCTGTGGAAGATTATTTTTTTTAAATGCACTTCTTAGGCTGCTAATAAGATTGTGCTTTTAATGTTTTTTTCTTTCTTCACAGATTTGTTTATTTTATATTATTTCATTACTTAAACCTACTCGTTGCTGAATTGCCTTTCCCCATACCCAGCTGAATGGAGACTGAAGCCTTTGAGGTAGGGACCATGTTCCTTCTTGCATTCAGGTACAAGTGGCTGGAGTTCCCAAGACAGGGCTACTATAAACCACATCAATAAAAAAAATCTTTGGGGATAGCTGCAATATGATGGAAACTCTAGGAAAAAACCAGTAGGCTGCTTTCAGAAAATTATTCCTTATGAACGTCTGTGTTACTTGGTAGTACAGAACACTATGAATCTGAATGAAATCTTGTGCAAATTGTCATCTGTCTGTATGAGAGTGCTTCAAGACATTAACCACAAGGGGCAGGATTAAGTCTCAGAATTCAAAGTATCAGTATTTATTTGAAACCTGAAAATTTAGTTTCTCAATTTTTTTTTAAATTTTATGTAGAATTTTCTGTGGCACACTAAAAAACAAGGCTAGGAAGAAGGAAGGAGACAAGCATTATTCTAAAGCTGAAAATTTAGTTGTTACTGTGCCATCTACCATAAGAAATAGCATATAAATATTTATATGTGGTAAAAAACTTTAGTATTCTTGCAAAGATGTACTTACATGATGAATTTCTTTTGTTCGGCGTCATTTCACTGAACTCACAGTATATCAAAAGGTCTGTGTTATCTGTACAGGAGAAAGGCCTAAACACACATTTACAAGAGGTGGGATGTAGCTACTGCTTGTACTCTATGAGTCTATCTGTAAGACATGTACTATTCTTATAACAAATTTTGTGGTTTAACCCCAGCTAACAACTAAGTACCACTCAGCTGCTCACTCACCCCTCCCCCATTGGAGTTGGAAGAGGAATAAGGGGAAAAAAAGTGAAACTCCTAGGTTGAGATAAGAACAGTTTAGCAGTTGAAACAAAATAACATATAATACTAATAATACTATTGATAATAAGAGTCACAACACTAATAGTAATGAGAAGGAGAGAGAGTGAGACATAAAACTCAAGAGAAACAAGTGATCTCTGATACAATTGCTCATTTCCCCTGACTGATGCCCAGCCTGTCACAAAGCAGTGACAACAGCTCCCGGTCAACTCACCCCAGTTTATGTACTGGGCATGATGTTCTGTGGTATGGAACATACCTTTGGCCAGTTCAGGTCAGTCATCCTGTCCATGTTCCCCCCCAGCATCTTGTGCACCTCCGCACTGGCGTAGCATGGGAAACTGAAAAGTCCTTGACTTAGGCTAAGCATTGCTCAGCGACGACCAAACCATCGGTGTGTTATCAGCATTATTCTCATGCTGCATACAAAACACAGCACTACACCAGTTACTTAACAGAAAACTAACTCTATCCTAGCTGAAACCAGGACATCAGTTTATTTTGTTAAGGGTTATATGAATGAATGCAGATGAGAGAGGGCCTTCAGTGTTTATGTTGACTCAGCAGTGCAAACGTAGCACAGACTATGATTTTTTCTTCTGTCCCCCCTTTTGGGTAAGAAAGCAAGATATTTCAACCCTATCCACTGCAAAATTGACTTCTATTGCCATGTTGCTGTTCTGGGTGCTGACAGGAGCATACAGTAGAAACTGTGTCCCCTTATTCCCTGTTTGTGAGCATTCTCTTGCTGTAGGGTGCAGTAAGTGAGCAGCTCACACCCTCCTCTGAGGCCAGAGTTGGTCTCCAGGCATGATCTGGTTGTGGGGTGGTGTTGAAAAACATCTTCAGCCTCAGAAAGGGCAGTGCAGTAATATGCTCTAGCCTGGTGATCCTCCTCTGACTGAGGACACCCTCAGCCTACAAGATGCTTCCATTTCCCCTTTGATCTCTGTTGATCCCAAGGCTGGGAAAGGCATGAAATTGGCTGAGAGCTTGGCATACCCAGGAGTAACTCGGTCACAGTGGTGTTGCATGTCATAAGTTTTTCTTTTGGGCTTGCAGAGGGTTTTCCAAAATTTCAATGTGAGTTTCAGAAGTCTGTGGGAGGAGCTGAATGAAAAGTAATGGAGAGGACAAGAACATTGATGAAAAACTGAAAATATGCAGAACTGAAATTAATATATACCCAGGGGCCATTCAATATGCAGGCTTGAAAGAAATACATTCACACTATGATGAACAAGCCCACCCTCAATTAATCAAGTGTAAGAAAGGGGCATATGTGAGGTATTAAACATCAAGTACAGGGGAAGACCAGAAAGATTACAATGTGAAGTTCAGAAAGTAATACAAATTATAAGAAAAGCAAAGGTAGAGAAGGAAAAAAAAGGATTGCACAGGAGGTAGTGAAAAATGATGACTTTTTTCAAGTACACAGGAAAAAAGAGGCCTGTGAAACAGACAGAAGGGCCTTTAAGACATGGCAGAGAAAAATTATTGAAAGGAAAAGTAGGTATTGCTTAAAATATTCAATGCACTTCTAGCTCTCCTGCTCTGAAAAGAAGGTAATGGTGGCAGACACAGGTGTCAGAAACAAGCATAAATTTCCCTAGGGAGGAGAAAGAAACACTAAAGGAAATCAGGATCATGCCAGAACAGGTTATTAAGAAATTAGAATACTGAAGACGTGAAAAATAACTTGTTCAGAGGGAAGCAGTCTGTTTTCAGTAGAAAACATCAAGAAAGGTAGGATAACCTCAGGCAGGCCCATTTAAGACCCTGTTTGTAGGAGAGTGAGTGACTGAGGAGATAGCTGACAGGCTACAGACTTCAGGCTCCCGTGAATCACGAGGGCTCTGTGGACTTCATGGCAAGGTTCTGGTGGCATAGTGTTTTTCACCTTGCTGTGGCCTGCATTAAAAGAGTTCACACAAACTTAAAAAAAAAAAAAGAAGTGGCATATAATGTGGGAGTTTAGCTTCTTAAAGCGGTATTTCTGTTCTGGGGATTATGGACTCTGTAACAAACTGGACTTCAATTATTTGGCAGGGCCCTTAGTCCTGCAGCCTTCTGGTGAAGCAGCCTGCAGTTCAATACCAGATTTGTTTAAATTAAATTTATATAAAAGTTTACTCAACTAAGTACCTAAATGAATAAAACAATTAGTATTATTTATTTTGATACTGCAATCAATTTAATTGATGCTATTTTCCTGACGTTCACTCCCTGCTTGGTTCAGTGCTGTAACTACAATGCAGAACTGCACTGTAGGAGTTGCCATGGGGAAGCTGAAGCCTTTGGCAGTTGGGTAGGGGACAGTTGGAGCTTTTGGCACCTGGGAAGGCATGGGAGGCAGTTTGGGATTGTGGAGTAAATGCATTGGCTGGATGCTTCTGCTAAAATGATCATCAGCGGAATCATTAATAATGTTGGAATTTAAATTGTCAGTTTTTGTTTCAGCATTAATACACTAGTGAGGGGAGTGGGGATGCCCACACCTCTCAAAGAGATAGTTTCCAGCTATCTGCCATGTCAGATAACTAGTGGTTTATGGTCCATTAACGTGTTCAAGGTTATCTTCACAAGCATGGCGGTCGGCAAGATAACGTGAGTTTTTCTTCAGAAACTTGGTAGTGCAGCAAGGGAAAGATGCTTTGGCATTTTCCACAGTACCAATATCACAGGCTACAGGAAATTCAGCTAGTACTTCAAAAATATGTTTAGGGAAGATCTGGAAAATTGCATATCTGTGGGTTTGATTGATTTTTAGCAGTTGGAAGAGAAAAAATCATAAATCGGGGTCTGAAGGAAGGAAAAACACTGAAGGATTCATGATCTTACTGCGGATACTTCTGTAGGGGCACAGAAGAGATCACCTACTGGAATTTTTAAGGGGAGTTATGAAAGACTGACAGAGGAAAGGCCTGGATACAACTCATCTGATCCTCAAGAAACTTTTTGATCTGGTATCACACAAAAGATGGCTTCTTAGGTTGGTAGACAGGTTTGGATGTGAGCTACATCAGTGGATAAAGAACTGGTGTGGACATCAAGGAAGGCATTTGCAAATGGACGGAATCTAGGTCAAAGGAGAGAGGGGATAGAGTGAAATGAAATGAGAATAGGTGGATTTAGGTAGCATAGGAAAGAGGGATGGGAGGAGGCAGAGGAAATGACCAGCATTGATGTACTAATCAGTAAGGAACAAAGATTCAGGATGGTGCAGGGATTGTTCACAAGCCTTTTAAAATGTTGCATAAAGAAACTTCTTGGGAAATTCAAATGCCATGATAGCCTCCTCTTCCTCCAGATCATTTCCCCTCCCTGGTGTTATCAAGAATGGGCTGAGAAACACTCCTGCTGGAAGGAGTGAAGTTGGAGAGAGCTCAAAACAGGCAGGAAGTGATAAGACCTAGTTCCCCACACTGGAGAAAACCAGAGCATCAGCTGGAGTGCTGGCAATTCCAGGACAGAGGCTTGAATGGTTGTGGTAAAGATATCAACTCAGAGATATAAGAAAGTTAATCCATATTTGTTTGTCTTAACAAATCCTCACTATAATAATTTCATATTTTTTTGCTTTGGGTTTCCTGACTATTAAAATTGGTTTAGTATGTGCTTCAGATCAGCCTTTAAAGAACACAGTAGTAATTCTGTACAAAAAGCATTCAGTATTTCAGGATTTATCCTTTCTGTTGTAGTAATGTTAGAGGGCATACACAATTTTTGCATGATTACTAGCCAGAATGAAAAATCAGGTTGCTTGAACTAATACGAAAAGAAGTGAACTGAATGTTCTGGTTTTGCTGGCAGTTGCAAGCAACATGTATCTAGGTTGTCCATGTCTTTGGGTCCTAGACATTCTTTCTCAGGAAGTGCCATCCCCTTAGCAAAACATTGCCCGTCACCTCTGCGTGCTGACAGCCCTGGCTATCTTCTTCAAGACGGGCACATAAGAATGCTAAGATAACGTCCCCATGTTTTCAAAAGGAGGACAGTGAAGTAATCTGATCCGTGACAGATTCAGTGTCAAATGTTCTGAGCCTGGACAAGTTCATTATGGGTCTTGGAGCTTGCTGGAACTCTGTGAGTGTTGGAAGAATGACTCACTTCAGTTAAGATTGCACACACAGCCTTTGGAAGCCTGAGCCTAAAAAAAGTCTCATGTTGCTTCACGGTGACTGTCCCCTTGGTTTCTGAGAGGGTTTCTCAGCTTGTGTAAGCTGGTGGAACCTTATTGAGTTTAGTAAAACTATGCCCCTTTACAGCAACCAAAGCCCTGGCACATTCTTCCTGTTCCCTGTGAAAAGATGTTTTTGGTTTAAAGTAGAGCAAAGCAGCCATGTGAAAATAGTGGCCTTGTACTCACCATAGTGAAAACAGACTGTGACAAATTGTAGAAGCACTACTTAGGTCTCACGTGGATGAATCTGTTGGTATTTCAACACCCTGGGCAGCTGTGGAAGAGTGAACAGGACTCTCTCGGGTCCCCAAGTCAGCGCAGATCCCAGGAAAGGTCTGAGCAGAGGAATCCATACCACTGCTGAGGCTCTTACTAGCAGAGAGGTGGCAGATAGCTTTTCAAGTCTTAGGATGAAATGGCAGTGTTGGCAGTTGGGAAAATCAGCTTTGGATCTGTAAACAGAACAGAAGCTCATATGGAAGGCACACAAAGAGAAAAATTATACAGAATGTCTCATTATTTACATTACTGTTTTTCAGAAGGCTAGATGCACTTTATTAAGCAAAAGCTAATAAATTTATTTTAGCGTCCTAATATTGTTCAGATACCAGTTGCTATCCCTAACATTGCTGAGTAATATTTTGATTTCACTCCAGGGCTAACAAATAGTTGCTTTACAATTCTGATATGCCCTATCTTGAAATCTGTTATGACTGTTGCTGCTGGCTGGGCTGGGAAGAAAGGCTGTGTATGTTCATTAACTTGTGTGCTAACGGTTGTTAAATCTCACACACTTCAGAGGCTACTGTGAGCAGGTGAGGTAGGTTTGAGCAGTGGGGGAAGGGACTGAGCACACATCTGTCCCATGCCTGCTGGAGTGGGGCACCCCAGGCTCACCATAAGGAAGTTACAGTCGCGCCCCAAGACAGCTCAAAGGCTCGACTGGCTCAGAGCTGTAGGAGTACCTGAGTTTTTTTCCTTAGTCCAAGCACCCACAAAAAAAAAGAGTATTATTTTAGGTCAGATGATATAAGAGATGATTTCAAAATAAGACATTTAAGAAAACCCCCTCTTTAGTTCCCAAACTTTTTATTAAAAAAAAAAGTTAAGAAAAAACCCCAAAATTTTCTTGCAAGATGTTCCTTCCCCCCCCCCCCCCCATTTGAGACTCTTTCTATTAATGAATACTTTTGGTTGACTCAAAACTGTGTTTCTCAGTGAAGAAATTAATTGAAAAATTCTGTCCACTCCAAAATACCCTGAATTTGATGTAAAGTATTATTAGTAGCATAAATAATTTCATGCTTCTTGACCTGGAAAGCCATTCAGGATACTATCAATAAAGTCTTAAGTACTCCCATGTCATTATAAGAGCTAAAGGACTATATTTTGGTACTGGGGATAAGTATTAGAGGGATACTGGGAAGCTGCTAGTCTGTTTAACATCTGTCTTACAAATAAGCTTCATATGCTCTCTTTCTAAATTCTTCTCATTTAATTTGCAAAAATAATCAAGAAGGAACATTTGCTGTCTTTGGACCAAATCTTGAGGCCTTATTCAGGCAAATGCCGACTGAATAATTAGTGATCTTTCCAGTATCCAACTGACTGCAGAGTATACAGAACAGCTTGACATGGTTTAGGCTATAACTTCATCACCCGTTGCTCTGAACACAAGGGGAACCGCCTGGGTGAAAAACCACTCAAAATTAACTTACAGTTTGGCTTATTGCCTTTTAACAGGATTCTTGCAAAGTAGTAGTTGAAGAAGTGGCATCTTCCAGGGATGATTATGCAATGTCATAATGAGCTTCCTTCATTAAAATAAATGCTAAATGTGAGCAGGGTCACTGCATGTTCCCCACAGTATTATTCAGGTCCCAAATGCTGTTGCTGGTGGGGCAAAAGCTTGTGTCCTGTTTCCTTGTCGGATGAGGAGAAATGCTGAACAGTGAACATTCCCTCAGGCTCTCCTTGGCCCTGCACCTCTGGAGCTGCCAGATGGTGAGTTCAGAGAGAGCAGGACCCCAGTTAATGCAGCTGCCCCTAATCTTTCTTCGGCCCTGTATCACCTCCCTCATTCCCAGTTTCCCTCTGAGTTTTTGCTTTTCTACTTGTTCCGGCTGCTTGTGCTCTGGGACAGCCCTCTAGAAATTTAACAGGATGAAATTCCTCTTATCTCTAAGGTCTGTGAGTGAGTCTGTGTCTTTCTTGTCTCTTGTGTTTTCTTTGTTTTATACTCTGGACTGTGTTTGGAGGATGTGCCTATCCCAGGCTGTAGCAGGCAGGCTGATTCATGAAACTTCAACACAAAAGGATGCCAATGCTCTAAATCCATTAGATAAATAAGACAAAAGACTAAGCAAAGAAAATACATTAGGAAGTAGAGAAGAATGGACACTGCTTGCACATTTTGCCTGCTAACTTGAAACAACATGAAGAAAGAAACTGTGAAAAGAAATTCAACTCTTTTTCCTGCTTGTGCTCTTTTAATTATGCTGTCTCTTTTGTAGCTATTGTCCTTATAAATTCTTTTACTGATGTTCAAGAAATGTCCCTGAGTTCCCTCTAGCTTTTGTAATTTCACCTTGGCTCTTATTTGTGTCTTTGCACTCTCTCCCTTTGTTTTTCCTCTCCACCTCCTCCACCTTCCTTTTATTTTCTCCTTTCCACTCTTTTACTATGCTTCAACCAATACCAGGAAACAAAACTTTTTTTTCTAAGAATCAGAGCACACTCTGATCACTGCTACATATGGATATCTTCCTTTCAGGACGTTGCTTGGCCAGGTGAACATCTGTTCCTTAGTAGTCTTATGAACAAACAGCAATAATTCTGACAGAGTGAGCTTAGGATGACAGCTTAACAACTTTCACACAAGAACTTAATCGTTCTTTCTTATCTGGATTTGAACACACACACACACACACACACTCTCTTTCTTATCTTAGCTATTAGACCAAGTTTCACTCTGGAAAATAAATCTGCCTCTCTCTGTTCTGATTCAAATGAAAATTTTGTTCCACCGTACAGCTTTTTGTTGTTCTTGCTGTTGTTGTTGTTGCTTGTTTATTTATTGGAAAAAGGTTTAATGTGAAAGAGATTTGGAGTGACCCCTATGCCCTCTCTCAGGTGAACTCTGTTTCCTGGCTGCGTAGCTCCTCTCCAACTCTACCAATATTCTCTCCACACTGAGACAACTCCTCAGCAGTGTTCAAGGGACCCCCCTCTCCGTGCCCCTCTGCTTGCTGCCTGCAGGTTTCCTACAGCAGTCCCTGCTGGTTTGACTCTGTTGCCTTTGCTTGGCAAAGTCATGCAGGCAGTGATTCTGAACAAGTCATGGAGGGAGCTGACAAAGGATATTAAAGAGGAAGTACCTGGGTTTTATCTCTGCGTGTCCTTCCAGGCAGAGCAGAGCCTCACCTCCCTCACTAAAATCTGGGAAGCCCATCCAGACAAGGTACTGGATTTGCAATTTGCTGTGGTCAGAGCAGAACAGGGTGTGTGATGAAGAATAAGGTGTGGGTGTGTGTAAAATGTAGTAAACTTCTGATATTACAGCTGCTGCTGCCCAGTAGTTCCCATGCAGTGTAAACCTGAGTAGGCAGCACACTGGTGACCCTTTAGCAAGACCAGGGCTGGTGCAGGCAAGGCCCTGGCCCTCACCTTGTGGGAGCTTTGCAAATAACTGCAAATGACACAGATTCATCCTGGTGCTGGGAAAGAGGACATGGCACAGGAGCCTCCTGCTTCATGGCAGGTCTGCTGCTTGTTTGCATCTTGGCCTGTGTGCAGGGGATGAAGCACTAGGGTCTATTACTCTGCCTTTTCCTACCTGGAAAAATGCCTCTCCTCCCTCAGCAAGCCTAAGCCATACCTGTGCCTTGCTTCACTTAAGGTACAAGTCCTGTGAACCTGTGAAAACTTGTGGGGGAACGGAGTTATTTTTAATTCAGGAAAAGGGTGTGCACAAATAAAATGCAGTTAAAAGCTGCCGACACAGGAGTGCCCTTTTCTTTTGAAGACTGGGCCTGGAAATGGGAAGAGCAGACAAGGAACGGCAAGAGAGCACAAGAAACGGAGCAGGATGCAAAGTGAACAGGACGAGAGGGTTGACAAGTTGTCACTTTCGCTTGCATCGTCCAAGGAGGAAGTGCACAGCCACCCCCTCCCCGCACGGCACACTTGATGTATCTCAAGGCATGACAATATGGCTCTGTTTGCTCTACTCTGGGGGAGGGGGACACTTTATTTTCTTAAGACTATTAAGTCCTTCTAAGTACCACTATCAGCATTCTATGATTGAAAGTGACAAACAGAAGCAACCCTATTTAAAAACTGCCACTTTGAATTAGTGGAAGTATCAGCTTAAGTTTTACAATATTTTACTGCTCCATTTTTGCACTCTTTTACATAAGGACAGCCAAATAAATATCCCAGCAACTTGTCTTTGCCAGAATTCCTCCCCATGCTCCCGCCCCATTAGCTGCTGCCTTATGAACGCTGCGCTAAACAGAAAGTGACAGCAGCTGACAGCGCAGCCAGGGCCAAATTATCAAACGTCTGAAGTTGCGCCCGTGTGGCCATGCACAGGCTCAGCCTTTCACATGCAAAGCAGATAACTGCGTACAAACAGGTGCTCACACGTGCGAAGACGTTCTGGCAGGACCCCTCTGCCCAAGCCAGGCACAGTTGAAGGCTGTATCTGAGAGAGTTTGGTACCCGCAAGTCCCTGGTGTTAGAAGAACAGATTTTTGACCTGGTGAGTCATTTTCCATAAAGAAGAGAATGTTTTTTCACAGTTTAGCTTTAAACTGTGAATTTAGTGCTTAAATTCTGAACGTAGACTGCCCAAAGAGTCAACAGGATAAAGAGGCTTCCAAGCAGTGCTGTAAGTGTGCAAGTGCTGATGCCAGCCCAGCTGAGGCACTATGCGTTGCTCCTGGGAGTGCACGGTCTGTAGGTACCCACTCTGCCTGCATAAATTTGCACTGCCCAAGCCTCCAAAAGCTTCTTCCCCACCCCAATCCTGCCACTGGCACAGCTGCAGTTCCAGGTCACCTAAGCCTGGGTGGCTTTCCTGCCTGGAAGACATCAGCCTCCAGTATATGAGATGTGAGCTGCATTGTACTGGGCAAATGCGGTGTGATGAAAAGCTGCAGTTTCCACCTCAGATCTCCCCTCGTCTTCAGCAATGTCTGGGAATCATATTATGAACTTCTGCCTTATCCTGTTTAAGAGGAAATATCCATTTCTCATAATTTGTGTGCTCCCCTTCCCTTGGGAACTGCTGCTATTTCTATTGTACAGAAGGCATTCCAGGCCAGCTGGCAGGAGGACTGAACCTCAGACTTTGCTGGGCTCCATGTCTGTGAGGAAGGAGAGGATGCGGACAGGGAGTTGAAATACTTGTGGAGTTTTCATCTACTATAGAGGGCCAAGGTGCAGTGTGAGTGTGAAGTTTGTATATAGAAGCCTTCCCTGTTGTTTGAAGGAAGTAAGGCGTTTTGGCTTTCAAAACAAGGCTGCTTTTGAAATCTTTGATCTTTCTTTTCTATTCTTTGTTTTTCATAAGGAAAGACATAGACAAAATAATGCAGACAAAGCAGGTTATTTGTAAGCCAGCTTGAGTACCCATTAAATCTTAAAGGCTGTATTATTCTGACTTTCAATACCAATGCACAAATAGCTATTCTTTTTTTCCCATGGATCTTCCATATGGCCAGATGAACAGGCTGACTGCATGGTGAGCAGCAAAAAGAACAGCTGACATATAGTTTGCAACCACGCTGCAACATCTGGGCAGAATTTGGTCAACTGCATGCCTGATAATAGTTTTTACATTCAGGCAGGGAGATTCCTTTTTATGGATTGTGTAAAGAGGCAGAGGAAATATTAATATCAGCTTTGAAGTGTGCAATGAGTGGCGTGTTATAGCAGCAAAACAGCCAAGCTTATGTGCTCCAATACACAGAACACTGAATTGGAGGTATGAAATGAGTCTCATGTCTGGCTCCTTTAGCACCTTCCTGTAGGGTCTTAAATAAATCATTTACTCCTGCTTTTTATCCTCTCTTTCCTCTCCTCTCCTGCCTCCTCTCTCTGCTCATGTTAATTTTGTTTGCCTTGCTAGTTAGTCTGTATACTCCTCCATGAGCAGTTGATTGTCATCATTCACAGTTATGGCCCACACTCACAATTATGGCCTAAAAAGGCATTTATGTCTTTGGTAAAATCATGGATGGTAAAATCATACAGTTTTCTCTTTGCTGTTCACCGCTGCAGATGGCATAAAAAAGGTACCTTAGTCTGTTACTTGTGGAGATCAAGAAAAGCAGTTGTTAAAGGTCACTAGCATAGCGCTTCTGGTGGGACTGCTGCAAGATTATGGGACCACAGAGAGAGAGAGAGAGAAAGGAAAAGGAATACAAGGATGAGGCATAGCTGGTGTCATACATGTGTGCTAATACAGAGAAAAGATAGTCCACTGAGCAACCTCTCTCCTTCCATCCAGACGAAGAAAAAGCACTGTGGCAAATGTCACAGTGAGGGCTCACTTTGTCCAAACGCTGCCAGTTCAGCAGAATTTCAGCAGCAGCAATTAAAGCTTGCAGTGTATCCGATGTGTAACCTGGGAAGGTGAACTTGCTATTTCCCCTCACTTTTACTGAATATGAGGAGAGCGACTGGTGCGTGGAGCTATTTCTGAGAATCTCTTCCAAGGCTGGCCCACCCCTGGCTAGAAGGAGGAATGTCCCAAAGCACCGCAGATGCCTTGCGAGGCGCGGTTTCACAGCCCTGGCTGAATCAGCGTTCAGCTATGCTGGTTTGCACATCGAGGGAAGGCTCCATATGGTGTGTGAACGGCATCCCAGCACAGCCCCTCCTACCCAGGTGTAGAGCCCAAAGCCAGGAGGTGGTGGTGGGGAGGGGGGTGGTCTGCAGAGGAGGGGAGTATGCCAGGGAGACAGCACTACCCCGTCTGTGCTCCCTGGGCCAGGATCCACAGATCCTGGCTCCCCTCTGCCTCTTCTAGCATTTGGCCCAATGTTTTGTCCTCATTTTGCTTGTTCTGTAGCAACAGTTTCTTAGCAAACACCATTCTCAGAGTGGTGCTGATATTAATTGATGAGGCTGGTGCTCAGAGTTGTCTTGGCATGGTAAGGCACTATCTAAGTAGAAAAATAAACAGGCATGTTCACTCCAGTTCCTTTCAGAAAATGGAAAAATAAATCGTTCCCTTCCAGATGGAAATGCACAAAATCATCAGCAGAAAAATATCTTCAAGCTCCTAAGAAAGCTCTGAGAAGGGAGGATGAACAGTCCCAGTTTGCTGGGGATTTTGTTTCCATTAAACAAAGAACTACTGCTTCTCTTATGTTGTGCTGTGAACAGAGGAGTTCAGGGTTTCAGATAGGGCATAGCATTTTAGGAGTTTAATATCCTTTCAGAAAGAAAATCCCTGTCTGCTGTGGAAAAATGATGACTTGTCTTGCAAATGATTGGTTTTTCTTTGAAAATGCAGCAATGGGAGATTTTGTCTCAAATTTAAATATTCCTTCGTTCTTTTCTACAGACCTGACATAGAATATTTTCCTTTTAACACGTCTGTTGTCACTGGTTCAGGCTGTGTGAGGGACACTGTTCTTGCTGTAATGCAGGGGACAATTACATTGAGTTCAGCTTTAACAACAATAAAAGTAACATTTGAGATCAAAAGTTTCTTGAGGAGACATCTACTAGACAACATTATCACTATTATTGAGCAATGTGATTTGGATGCTTTCTTTTACTTATTTTTTAAAAAAGTATAGGACCTCTTTCAAATTCATTTTATGAGTTTAAAAAATATACATTATTTCCTCAAATGCAGCCTAGATTAACAACTTTTCCAGTGTATGGCATTAAATATGAGCAATGCATTTTAGAATTAGTATATAAATGATCAATAAAAAAGAGCAAACCAAAACCATAACCTGAAATGCAAAGATTTGAGCTTGCTTTGAGGCTTGTTACGTTCATTTTTCCCTTTCATGTCTGAAGCGAAAATGAATTGTTTTAAAACACCTTGAGGACCCGATACAGTAAGCTTTGAAATCATGGACTGCATATTCATTTTAAAGAAACTCAGTAGCAGTTTTATAGGGGTCTTCAAAGCAGAGTTTATAAATATTTCATGTTTTGGTTTTCTATGACATTTCTCTAAATAATAATGTAGAAGACCCTTTACTCTTTCTTTTTGTTTCAAGGATATAATTTCTTTAGTTTCAAATGTTCTCTCCTAAAAAAGATGCCACTAATGTTTTCACTGAGCATGTCCCTGTTAATTTAAAGTTCTCTGACAACTGGAATAAGGCTCCATCTGTGAAACGTGAGCCATCATTTGTTCAGACTCAGAGGAAGAACCTGATTCAAGTTTTGAGAGAAAGCAGGACACAAAGCAAGGCTAGCACAAGTGGTTGGTCTTCATAATTTTTTCACACTAGTTTTCTAGTGAGCAAAACTGATGTCATTCTCAGAAGAGGCTGTCTACTCACTATGGATAATCCAGTGTGTGTGTACAGCTGAAGAAGTGCCAGGTTGAGAAGTGGAAATTGAGACAACAGAGTCAACACATTGTCAGAAATCAAGTGATTTCAGATTGAGAGATGGCTTATCAGCAAAGACCTGTGCAGTTGTATTTAAGAGTACAAAGTGTCCAAGAATTACACAATCTTTCCAAACAGCTCTCTGAAGGCAAGATGCAAGGCAATTAACAGGTATCTCTCTTTTACTGCTCTTTCAGAGGCATCAGCATCAAGGTAAAGTACAAAGTAGTAGGTGTTGCACATGTCCTGATAAAAGTTCAGAATAATTTTGTGATGTAAAATGTAGGAAATGGTTAGAATAAATGTTATGGAAATTGCCCTTTGTTACATTATTTGACTATAATTAAAAGAGAAGCCAAGTGCTGATAGCTGAGCAGAGAAAATATTTTCATACTTATCTAATCTGTGGTTTTAAGTAGGGACAGACAAACTCATTTTGCCTAGTTTCAAACCCACTTGAACACTATTCAGCAAAGCACTTATGGTCATATTTTCAAAGCTTGAGATCTTTTCTTTCCCCCACAATGGTATCACCGCTGATATTCCTTCAGTGAGAAAGTTCACATGGTTTTACAAATGAATTTCAGGAGCATCTGAGTCTAAAAGCTCTATGAAAGTCTGAATTATAACTGTCTGGTTGTCTCTTTTCATCCCTGAGCCTGTCCTTTCCTCTCCTTAGAGCAATTGGCATACAGGTTGTTAGCAGGTTGTCTATCCAGCACAAAAAGTGCATGGAGTGAGAAGAATATAGACTGCTCCTGGACATCCCATTGGGTCTGTGTCTAGCCAATTTTTTCAGACAAATCTATGTGCTCAGCTTGGGTTTCTTGGTACCCTTTTTTTTTGTTTCAAGATGAAATTAAGATTGGTTGGACGTCTGAGAAGCTGTGGGATTTTGATACGGAGTGGGAAACACGAAGCACTTACCCTCGAAGGCTTTCCTTGTTGGGCTGAAAGGAAACTTCAGCATGCTAACCTGCTTTGTTTTAACTGACTTTAATAGGCCAAGTGCAGTGGCCAGAAAAAGGCCCAAAAGCTGTGAAAGCACAAATTAGTTCTAACATCTGGTAAGAATGACCTCAAAAGTACAGGTTTGTACCAGCTTTTAGTATGCATGAACTGAGGATCAAAGTGGGTTTTGGCTGCAAAACAGAGGCAAGAGACAGTATCTACTTACTATTACGAAATGGAAGACAGACAGGATTAATAGAGTCAAAATACACGTTGTTCCACATCACTTGTCAGCTTTGAAGAGTTCGTATATACCCTGTTGTTATTTTTGACTCCTCTTTAAGCATAAACGCCTATACAGAGTGCAGGTAGAAAGGGAAGAAAAGATATAAATAACTCTCTTCAGCCCTTTTGGGGATGCTCTAAGGCTGTTCCATCCTGTTTCATACTTGCTGCTACCAGTATAAATACACTACTGTGATACTGTGAGCTGACAGACAAAAGCAAGCAGTGCTTTCTAGTCATTTGTCCTTCTTAGCCCAAACAAGACAGAAAATTAGAGTGAAAGAAGGCCAGTCAGAAGACAAAGATCTGAAAAACTGTTGCATGACTGCACAGCGAGAGCAGATGGCTGCATGAACTGTCTCACGGTACACATGAGCACACGGATAATGAAATAAGATCCACACTCATCATCTCCCTGCAACGTCCACTGTGTCACATGGAGCCTGTGACCAAGTACTAAAGATCAAATAGATGCCTTTTGTCAGAATGATGATTAACACACAAGCTTTGCTCAGTCCTGTTCCTCCACACAGCTTTGGAAATCTATCATGATTTGTCCAAAAATGAATTGTCTGTTGATGACCCATGTTAGCTGTAAGTCAGGAGTGCTAAAGAGATTGGCACATACAGTTTTCTGTGGGAACAGTTCTGTGAAATCTCTGTCATCCAAACCAATACTGGAGACTTTTTGGCTGTTTTCTCATACCTTCTGTTATGACTTTATGTTTGTTCCTACTGCATTGTCTTCCCTGGAGTCTAAGGCAGCTATAGCTACTTCTACCACCCTTTCATTTCATCCTCTGTTCACATTCTTTCATTCCCATAAAAACAATCACTTCGTACCTAATCCAAAGTAAAATAGAAATGAAGTACTAGAACTGAGAAGTATTTTGGCATTCTTGGTTCTGGGAAATTGCTTTACAGCCACTTATTCTTGGCTGAGACAGAACTGAGACAAGAAATGGGAAACAATGACGGAACTATGAAGAATTTAATGAACTGTTTAGTCAATACCCAATTCTCACAAACATTTCCTCATCTGACAGTATTTTTCTGCCCTATTACTTGAGTTTGTACTGCTACTGTGTATCATTCCCCGGAGCAACATGGTGCTTCCAGGCCTGGCTTCATGTTATTAATCAGGGAGTCTCCATCCCTGTACCCTCAAAATGCAATCAGCAATACTGGTGGTCTCAAAAATCAGATGGCCAGTGGCTGAAGTTGCAAGGTGTTTTCTTCATCCGGGAAGTTCAGACTGACACTTTTAGAAGTTCTGTTTTAACATCTCAAGTTCTCAGAAGTCTTTTAAATGAGGGATTGGGCTATAAGAGTGCGGTACAAGTTACTGACTTTGTTTGCTTTACCTGATACTCATACAATTCTGAGTGGACACCTCAGATCTTATCAACATGTGTTGTGTTGAAATTAAATATGAGAAGATATCCCCTAAGTGCCATCTCTGTTTTATCTTTTCCAAATCCCTGTCTAGGACTCTGATATGACCGGGGAATTTTAAAGTCATGCTCCTTTATTCCTCTGGGTATCAGTGTTTTCCACATGCAGTGAAACGGCTTTAACAGAGTATTCCCAGCATTCTATCCTGCTTTATGGACCACTGGTTAGCACAAATCTGTGGAAATGAAAATGTATAGGTTCAAGTCACAGCAAGCAGATGGAAGATATGAGGTCCCATCTTTCATATACCAAACTGACTCCTCTACTTAGGTACTCACCTCCCCTTTTGACTCTAGATAATGGAGTGAAACAAATCTTTGAGCCACTGCAATCTTCAGTACTGAAGTGAGTTTCTCCCTTTTAAAAAACTCGTTGTTATCCAATCTGTGTCCTCCCACACTCTCTTTCTGGATAGCTTTTAAAACCAAAAGATGAATCTCATCACATACTTTCTCCTTCCTGAGAAGGTATTGCCTGGAGCAAACTCAAAATCCTCTGACTGAGGGAAAAACAAGTTAGCAGGAAAAGTGGATGCATAATGCTGGAATGAAAGTTTTCAGCTCAATTTAGCATTCTCTCCAGGGTTTACAGAGACTAGTTGTTTGAGATCTCTGGCATCCACATGAGTTATATGGTTTATTCTTTATAGATGGAAACAAAGTATGACTCTACAATATACTCTACAATGGAGTATTTAAATAATGCCGAACTGTGTACTACATATCTTTAATTATATACATTGTTGCATAGAAAAAAAAAAAGACAGTAGCTGAGCTAAGGTTACTGCACTGCATATTCGTTCACAGCAAAACAGAAAAAGCAATTAAATTGTTTAGCAATCCATTCCACCCCTCAGCTCTTGCCTTCCGCCACCCACAGCTCACATATTTCTATCTTTTCCCTGAGCCATCAGTCCTAGCAGTGTTCACAGTTATGGGTGGACTATTGGGTGAATGTTGCTGCAGGGAGGTTATTTCCGTGAATTACAAGAAGCTCAACTGTGTGTCCAGCTTGGAATGGAAAGAGAGGCAGAGTAACAATTTGAAATGACGAAGGGCAAGCTTTTCCATAACATGCAGGGAAGAAGAAGTGTGTGGGAAGACAGAGGAAGACGTAAGGAACTGTAATGCTGCTGTTGATTATTAGTAAAGAGCATGGCACTTAAGTCTGTGTCCATGTAGGAACTGATGAACTGGATTTCTGGGAGATGCAAGGCTGCACCTTGCTTCTTAAGGGTGGAAGCAGTAGACTGGGAGAGCATAGCACTTGCAGTGTCCCTAAGACATCAGTGCCATGCTTAAAGACATGGAGATCCTTGCTCATCCTTGCTCTAATGTGACAGAAAGTGAGGACAATCCCTGGAGAGACTCTCAGAGAAGCAAGGGCAGTACAGAGAGAGTCTCGACCCTGGTCAGGAGAAGGCCCTGTTTCACTTTACGGTGACTGGGCCTGAGCCACACAAGTACTGAGGGTAGGAGAGCTGGCTCAATTTCTGGCATGCTCAGCCTTTGAGGAAGGGAGTGAATTGCAACTACAGAAAAGAACCAGTTCCCAAATCTCTTGTTCATTTTTCCTTGGCTGGTGAGTTGTTAAAGAGTGCTTGGCACAACTTGTTGCAGCACATCTCCCCGTTGTTTTCCTTGCGTGCCCATTGCCACAGTACATATCTGAGCCTGGAGACAAAGGTGAAAGGGTTCCCTCCTCCACAGCTACATTGTGCTTGAATAGGCATTTAAACACAGAGGAGAAACTCGCTTACACCCAGTCTTGTTCTGCCATTGCCTTATCTGAGATATTCCCTTGGAGCCAACTGGCATGATAAGGAGAGACCAAACCCTTCTGGGTCAGCAGTGGCCACCAGGTGGAATACCTTACAACATCTCCCATGGCATGTGCTGCCTATATTAGGCAAATTAATTAAGCACCTGCAGCTCACCCCGACAGAAAATCCAATATAAGCCTAGGAAGAACTGAGGAAAGTTTTCTCTAACCGGTCATAACTATTTTAGGACTCTTGCTTGTTTTGACTAAAGCAATTCAACATATC
The DNA here is from genome assembly GCA_013400975.1 of Atrichornis clamosus. NCBI lineage: Eukaryota > Metazoa > Chordata > Aves > Passeriformes > Menuridae > Atrichornis > Atrichornis clamosus. The sequence goes on along the minus strand of WBMZ01004429.1, from coordinate 128,270 downwards.
TAAGCTGGAAAGAAGTTTCTGTGAGTGTTATACATAATGACTTTGTGTTATCCTTGGTTAAAACTTCTCTAATAATCTTGGTCATGACTGAGTTTTTGATATTTTCTCTCTTTTTTTTCTTTTGGTTTTTTTTTGTTTTGTTTTAGTTGTCCCATTTGTATTGTGTTGCAAGAGTTCCCTTACTGCTTGAATATACCATCTGCAAGCATGGACAATCTTTGTCTGTCAAATTGTATGACTGCTAAGGAGTGGATTTCTCAGACTTACTGAAGGAGCTGAAATGAGATCATATTTTTCCCAGGTAGAAAATCTGTAGAAAAAGTATTCAATATGAGAACAGAAATTGGGAAACAAATTTTATTATGAGAAACTAGATGGGGAGGAAGAAATTGTAATTTGTTTGAATTCAGTCTTAAACAAAGCCAGCTCTCAGACTGCTCTAAGAAGCAAGTGGGAAATCTAAGCTAGGTTCTTACTGGATGTGTGTCTCTGTCCTTAGTGGCATCCACAGACTGCTGTCACACATGGGAAGAAGGGACAACTGGAGTGAAACGTGGCAGGAATTGACCTTGACTAGTTCAAACTTCCACGGGGCCTCATCCAAGACTACAGTCTTAAGGACGCATAAAGACCCCACCATTGCACATGTTCCCACAGGGGTCTTGTGAACGAGATCAGAAAAATGATTTTCTTGAAAACAGTCTTTTACTTTTCCTGTTACTTTTCAGCCAGATCAGTTTCCTGATCCAGTTCAAGATGCAAATGGTGTTCATCAGCAGAGGCAGTTGTAGAGGCACAAAGGCAGGCAACCAAAATCAGGATGCCTGAAATTGGCCACCAGGGCTGCCAAATGCATGAATAGGTGACAAGAGTGGAATGGGCAAAATGCATGTGTAGGAATGACTTTGTAGGTCAAGAGAGAACCTCATTTTACAGAAATGTTAGTCCAGCACCTTTTACTAAAACACTCACTAAAAATATGTGTTTGTCATGTTGGAATGTGCTAATGGCTGCAATCAAGTTGTCTGTCATCTGCAGGCAGTTGCTGACCTCATTAAGGCAAATGGGTTTGCAGCCACATATCACTGGTGTTACATGGACAAGGTTTTCCTTATGGAGAATGATAAAGACAGTGGAAGACTTCACTTAAGGAATTAGGCTTCAGGGGAAGCCAACGAGCTTGAATCCGTGCAGGTCAAAGCATTTTTTCACTGCAAATGTGAGGATCAGGGTGCTGAGCAGATGGTGGGAGGTAGGAGAAGTAGGGTGAGGTGGTCCTGGGAGAAATGAGAGAAGGAGAGAGAGAAGGACTTTTGATCAAAGCCCTTGCTGAGACACAGGCTTGAATTCTTAAATGGAGAAGTTCCTTTTTCTCACAATTTCTCAGAAACAAGAGTTTCTATGTACATGTGGTAAATAAATTGGATTATGCCAAAGAAACATTTTCCTTATAGACCTAGATTTTTTCTCCTAATTTCTATAGGTGAATTAGCAAGGTCACAGATTAAGACCAAGGTTCAAGAAAAAATAAGACAAGGCATAAATATGCAAAACAAGGACTTTGAGTATTACAATATGCCCCTTCTTTCCATTATACAACTGCAAAGGTGTCTTACCACAATGATGGAATTTGACAAAGATTAATTAATCATATGTTTTAATCAGTTTTGGCATTTTGAGAAAAAGAACTCAAGATACCCAAGGTTTAAAAAACAATCAGCCACTGCCCATGTGCAGTAAATATCCTCTACCAAAAATGTCACAGAGATTTTTTGCAGAGGGTTATAATGCTTATATGCAGCAGGCAGGCTGACACAGAAGAACGTTGCAATGATTACAAACAGGCCCAAGAGGTTTGATGTGAGCTGTATTGCCACTGTGGGTTTTTATCTGATGTCATCAGTAGTAGGGAAAGCATGAGACTGTAGAGTGATATAGTGGAAGTGAAAGAAGATGAATCACATTTTCATAGACATTTTTGCTTTAGAAATATAAACATCTTTGTGCTGTCCAAGAACAGAAGTCACTGTCATCTTAGAGTCTGATAGATTTCTGCAGAACAGTTTATGTAAAGCATAGGAATTTATTGCACCCCTTAAGAGAAGCAGATCCAAGAAACCAGAAAGCCTGCTTTCAGCCAGCTTAATTTCCCTGTTGAGCAGTCTGGGATTGGGTTAGTGGAACAAGTATAGTTTGCATGTAAGCTTGGCTATTAGGAGAGGTCCAAAAATCGTCCCCTGTAAATCATCATAAGAGTAGTAACTCCTTCTGTCTTCACTTATGTTGTGGAAAGATTGACCACANACAAGTATAGTTTGCATGTAAGCTTGGCTATTAGGAGAGGTCCAAAAATCGTCCCCTGTAAATCATCATAAGAGTAGTAACTCCTTCTGTCTTCACTTATGTTGTGGAAAGATTGACCACACAGTGACTGGGAGTATTATTATTATTTTTTTTTTTAATTTTTATTTTTATTATTGCTGTTGTTGATGTTTCTCACACTGTTGTGGCTACTGGCACTAGCCATGAGGCAGGGCCCACTGAACTGGCTCTACAAAAACACAGAGCAGGAGCCAACAGTCAAAGGGTTAGGGAATGGGCCACAGGAGGAGTTAGAAAAAGAGCTGGGGATGGTGTCAAAAGAGAATGGATCTGTGGTCAGAGCGAGAAAGGAGAGTGCATAGGTCTGTTTCTGTACCTCACCCTGCACTGCATTGTATGCTAGGAGGGAAAAGAAGTTCTATGCCATCATAACACCTTCTCTAGGAGCTGTAGTGCTTGGCTGTGCACCTCTCCTCAGAAGTACAACTCCTAAAGAATCAGGGATGCTTCATGTTATTTTTGGGTTCTTCTTTTTTCATTTTTTCATGAAATAATGTGCAATTTGTGTGTTACGGTCTGTAACTGAATTGCAGTTATCCTCTCTTTGCCCTGATTTCAGAAACAAAAAGCTAAAAACCTTTTTTTTTTTCAGCTGCTGTGTGTTTAGAACATGGGAACTGGGAAAGGCAGAACAATACTCTGTGTGTGTGCACACGTACGTACGCGTGCTGCCAGTTGCTGTGGCACTAAGAAACTGGAGAGTGGAATTAGAAAGACAGGTTGATGTGCTGGGGAAGATCAATGAATATGAGAGGTTCACTGATGACAGATGGCTGGTTTCATACTCCGAAGGAGTGACAGAGGAGGAGGAGAACCAGCTGTGAGTGAGTTGCAGGATGAGTGCATTGGAAGCACAGCCTTGTGCTGGAGAAGCAGCCCTGTTCCAGCAGGAGGGTATAAAGGACAGCGGCTGGGTAGCTGAGAAGTGATAGTAAAGGAGGGAGAAGTGTAATAGAGAGAGGGGGGCTTGTGCCAGTGCTTAGAACGCTTCCCAGAGTTTTAATGATTCAGAAGACATGATCTCACAAAACGATAAAATGGGCATGGGAAAATCTGCAGCACAATTAGATCAGAGAGGTGTTGATGGCAGAGTTGATGTTGCAGAGAGTTGCTGGTGTTTAAAACACTGAAACCTCACACAAATGCACACGTCTTATACTCTTCCAGGAGAAGGGGTAGGGGACTTTTAGTCAGTGGGCTATGGTAGATAAAATAGCTTTAAAACAAGTCTAGTATAATAGATGGTGATTTTTATAAGTTATGTAGAGAGAAGAAATAGAGTTATTTGTAAAAAGAAAGCCTTAGCTAGCTAGTGGAAGAATAAAGCAGCATAATGGTATTTTTCAGTATGTAAGTGGTTCATTTTAACACAGAAAATTTAATAGACTGGGGCTGGGTGGATAAGGGGAGGCAGCAAGAGAAGGAAGTATGTGATACTTTGGTGTGTTATAAACAACAAAACAGAGAACGTGGCAAACAGAAAAAATGGCAAAGGAGAGATGGCCTGCATTATTCCACACCCTATGGGAGCAAACAGATTGTTCACTAATAAGGAAATGATCTAGCCATTTTTTTAGATTAGTGGTGTGGAAGGAGAAGAATTTAAAGGAGGGAATGCATGGCCCTCTTGGTAATGTATCTGCTGGTTGTCGTAGGAGATAATGAGAATGTAAAGCAAAGGTGGGAGGAGAAAATAGCTTCTATACAAATGCTGTGAGCATATTAATAAGGTCACCAATTGAAAACATGCATTTCCAAGGCTAAGCGTGATATTCCTGGAATGTGTGAGCTAGAGTGGACTGAAAACAGAGTAGGAAGATGCAAAGTTTATTAAAGGGGGCAGGCTGTGTTCTTCAATCACAGGAGAGATAGCAGTATATATCCATGTCCAGAGCAGGAAACACTACAAATGTTTTGCCTGTCAGAGCAGAGACTGTTTGGGCAGAAGCTGAGGAAGGACAATGAATGCAGTCATGCTATTCCTGGATGTTGCTACAGACCCCCAGGGCAAGCGAAGAAAGTAGGTTGGGAAATGTTTTTACAGATAAGAGAAGTCTGTAAAACAGTTAGAACATTGATCATGAGGGATTTTAATTACTCAGCTATTGATTGGGGCAGCCGCGGTGCAGAAGTGAAGCAGAGGAATGGGTTTCCAGGAGTAACGCAAGATTGCCATCTCACATGGCCAACTGAACAGCCAAGCTTGTGTAGTCTGAGCCTACACTGTCCTAATTCTAGGAAACGTGCCAAGTCCGATCAATTAAGTTGAAGTTGGGGAGTAGTTAGGATCCAGTGACACGGTCTATCACCAGAAAAAAAGTGCTCAAGTGGGGACAACACAAACACGTAAGATACAGGAAGAAATTTAACCAAACGAAAGTTGTACGAATGAAAATTGACTGGAATATTGTAATGTGTTGGAAATATAGTAGGGGATATTTCTTAAAAAAGGCTATAAAGCTGGAAAGGAAGGGAATGGAGCAGTAATTTAAATTCATCCTAGTTCAGCCTAGTGAGGGAATACAGCAGCAGAGGCTAATAGTTGCAATGATCCTTGGCTAATGGAGAGTTCAGGGGGGGTCAGGAACACCTGCATATTTTAGAACAGCCCTGACACTGCTCTAAATTATGTGGCTGTCTGGCTGTCCCTGGCAGCTATATTAATACCTTTACACCTTGGTCCTCTCAGGTATATCTGTATATCAATAAGTGCTCCAGTCCTAAAACTTAGCCTTCTATTTCCTATGGCAGGAGCACTCTGAAGAAGTAAGTGTCTCTATGGCAAAAGCAGAAACACAAAAGAAAAATAATTCTTATCCCAAGAGGCAAGAATGAAAGAGGATTTAATCACACTAGGAAATGATGGCATTAAGAATGTGATGAGCTGTTTCTTCTCTTTTAGCAGCAGTAGATGAGAGGGAAAATACCTTACTTGATAAGTACTAAAATGCACTAAATATCACAGGTGATATGACAAGCCCCTAGCATGGATAATAGTAAACTTTTTGTCAGTTAAAGGAAATTATTTGACAGTACCTGATTGCCCATGAAGCCTTCCTAGGGGACTGTGGAAATTAGTATATATAACCACATCATGAAAATTATGTGGTAACTACAATATAAGCAGGTGACCTGGTGTGGACTTTCTGGAGGATGAGCTGTCAGGTATGAAGTATATCACTCACCTCAGATTAAAGCATGAAAAGCAAGCAGAAGAGCAGACCAGGACATGGCATTGCCCAGAAAACTCACAATGTGCTGTGAAAGTGATCTGCACACAACAGAGAAAGGCAGATGATGTTGGAGTACTGCAGCAGGAAGCACCTGGAAGAGGCAGCCATGCCCCAGGGAGGTGACCACACCTGTAGGTGGTGGGATGAGCTCCTCTACCTTTCCTGTTCAAACCCTTTCATTCTGTGGACTGAGTGTCCAGAGGGGTTCTTTCTCAGCTGCAGGGTGTCCGGGGTAGACCTCTCCATCTGATTCACTCCCTCTGGCTCCACTTACAGCTGATGGAGAGCAACAAACTCAGGGCTTGAATAACATGTACTACAAATTCCTGCTCCTCTCCAGCAGCCATAAGGCAGTATGGATGATGAGCTCTGACGTAGAAGCCTGTATTGAAGGCATCTATAAGGGGCCAGATGAAGCTTACAGTCAGCCTGCAATGTCAGGGCAACAAGTCCCTGATTACATTAGGCAAAGCAGGGACTCAGACTGTCTCCTACCTCCTTCATTACTGCCATATTCACTGGGCTTCTGGCTGTCTGGGCTGTTCCCTTGAAATCTGTTTTTGTACCTGTCAATAAAGTATCGGTGTTGATGAAAGGCTCTGCTCCAACTAGATAATTCAGTTGAATGGTTCCTGGTGAATTCTAGGAAGAAACTTTCTACTTGCAATTTTGTTCCCTTTTGTCTCTCATTGATCAATATGAAGGAAGATCTAGCAAATGAGAGACTACCTAAGACATACATGTATATGAATATAAAATATAAAGTTATCCATTGCTTTCTGAGCAAGTATTGCCAAGAGTGTCCCATAGTTCTTGAAAATGAAGCAGTGGTTGATGTTTTACTTTGATCCACACAGAGAAAACCCTACTTACCTTAGTGATTCCAAATTTAACAATCAAGTCAAAGACTATTTCCCAAATTCACAAGAAATTGCAGAATAAGAGAATTAGAAAATGCAGCATGGAAAGTTTGTGCACACATAAGCAGCACTGGCTTGAGCAGCTGCCCTTTTCCCTGAGTACTGAGAGACACATCAGTGCATAATGTTGTCAGAGGAGTTGTATTTAGGATATTCCCTCATGCTTTGGAATACATGTTTAATTCTCATTCGTCTTCAGCAGCGTGGGTGGTTACAAAGATTAGCATCTGCAACTTTGGTGTGAATATTTTGAAAATAGGCTTTCTTCTGATGTGTTGGGCACTCTAGTCCTGGTACATCAACAGAATCCAATGGCTGAATATCAAGGGGTAGCTCAGCCTGTGTATTTCCATGTACCCCTATCTCTACTCGTGTGTTGAATTTCGCCTACTCTTTCCACTTATATGAAAAGATGGGGAGGCAGGAAAAGACCAGCAATGAGCAGATATATGGCAGGGACCAGAACCCTAAGTAAAAAAAAGACTGTGAAGCCTAGAAATCGACTGTATTGCAAGAGACCTAGAATATCCTCCTAAAGCAGTATTCACAGACTACAGGAGCCTGGCAGGTAGTTTTCAACATTTGTATCTTCATTATTTATTTTCATTTCTTTTGTTCCTGGTGAGCTGTTTTCCAGTCGAGGAGTATAAGCCCATGGTCAGCTTGCGAACAGATGAAAATTTTGGTATTAACATTGACAGATTTTTTTAGAAAGGAGCAAAGATGGAGACATCTGTGATTTAGCTCCAAAAGGGAAGCAGGTTAAGAAAATCACTTTTCCTTCAAGATCAATGATTAATGAACAAATATATAAGAAATGCAAGAAGTGCTGCATGTGAGATATTATAAAAAGATTCTGAGCATGACTGCAAAATGAGACAGTAAACAGTGATAAGGCAAGAACAGATAAAAATGCAGTAAGATTGCAGAAGGAGGTTAACATAAATAATAAGAAAGTAGTCAAGTATGTAAGAAACAGGGGGTCAGTGAAGGAGATGTGGTGAACACGATTTATTGACAGCATAGGTAGACATAGCCAGAAACATTAACAGATTCACTGCTTCAGTGTGCTCACATAAGAGGATGATTACTTTGCAGAAAGTAATTTCCTGGGATCGTGATGCTGGGGTGTGAGAAGGAAGAAAAACAAATAATAAAGAAAATGGGAAAGCTCCTACCAACTTGCCCCATGTCAGAACACATTTTCCAAAGAGTACTTTACTTATAAAAAGGGCTGAAGAAAGACATGCCTTTCCTGTCAAGATAAGTAATGCAGATTTGGCAATTTACTATACAAAATATTTTGATGGAAGCAAGAAATGGAAAATGTGGTCAAATAGGGATAAAGTGGTGACAAAGAGGAGAGACACATTTGTAGGGTAAACTAGATGAGCATGATGCCTAAGACTACTCAACCCCAATAATAAACTTGCCAAGAAGTGAAACCAAAAAAAAACATATGTGGAGCAACAGAACAAGGCAGAAATAAATGTCTCTGGTAGAGTATGGTGTGCAGAGGGAGCAGAGTGACTGCATCAGCTGCAGAAACTCAGGTTTAGTTTGGTTTCATTTGAAACTCTCTAGTGCTCTCCAACAGTCCTATGGCCCGGGGCTGATCTTCCCAGGAAGGGCCAGATGACAGGACCAGGAGATCACCCACTCCACCCTACCTCCCAGGGTCTTCATTTTGGCTCACATTGTGGAAATACTGCAGCAAAACACCAGGGAGAGGCTTGCACGTGGGCACAGAAGCAGGACATGCTGCCATCGTCCTACCTGCCTAGGGACATGATCCACCTGGGTGTGAAGACAAGAGTCAGCAGGTTTCAAACATGATGATGATCTCGGGGATAACAACTATTGTGTACTAAAGCACAGGAATTACTCAGATCAGTGAAAGCCAGTGCCAGGACTGTCCAGGCATATGTTTCTCTGAGGAGGGCAAAGGAAGGCTTGAGGAAACAGGTGCCGGAAGAAATGAGAGACAAGACAAAGTGCTTGAGAGCATCAGAAACTTCATCATCACCGTGCTTCCACCTTCTGATTCAGAAGCAGGGTTGCATCAAAGTTACAATCTTATTTATGAGACTGAAGCTTTGACTTTTTTTTTGCTAAAGCTGTTCTTTTTGTTACTGGATCATCCCATCCGTTTTCCTTTCTCCCACACAGGTTATATCCTGACCGACTTGTCAACTGTCTGTTTTCTGAGGGCAAACACTGTCTTTGTCACTCAGCCCTGCAGTGTCACCTGGGCCCTGATCCATAACCGAAGTTTTTAGATGTCACCATCACCTAAGTATTAATTGCAAGAGAATCATCTAAGCCTGAGCATCTGCCCTGGGTCTGCGTGACTGCAGTGTAGGCAGAAGGCTTCAGAAACCCAGTCTCTATCAGACAGCAGGTGAGTCACGTGGTTATGGGGTGAAAGGTGGGAGTGTGTGGGGGGTGGTGGTGGTGGGGAAGGTGGCAGAGCACACCAGGAAATAGGACTCAACTGGCCTTGCTGGCACCAGTCCAGCATTTGTTTGCTGAAAGATTTGGGGCGAGAGGTGTTTTAAGAAATAATCTGAAGTCCAAGGGTTCTTCTTATGCAAACCCTCAGCAGCTGGCAGCACGGAGGAAATGACTAACGTTGTGTTTGTTGTTTCCCATGCAGCACTTGTGTGTGCGGAGCCTGTGGGAGGGGGAGAGGGGGATTTTCTCAAACCGTGTCTGCAAACAGACCCTGCTGATTGCTTTCCTTTCACTGCCAGCAGACTGGAGGGGAAAAAAGGGCTCGTCCTGGTCAGCTTCACTTCACGTGGGGAGAGAGATGCATTTCCCCAGGGAAACAGCCAAAGCAGTAACCGGAGGGAGATATCTGGAGTAAGATGTGTGATGACTACTGCTCCAGGTGCTCAGCACCTTTCTTGCAGAGCTAATAAAGAGTTACAAAATCCTTTCGGTTCAGAACCATGCCTCCCCTGCTGCAGTCACCACCAGTCACACATAGTTCTGAAATTATGCCAAGTTAAAACTCTCCCTCACTTCTTAACTTCGAGTTCCTCTGTAGAGTTGGAGCAGTCAATGTCAATGTAGACATTTTACTTCTTAAGTGTCTGTGTAGGAGGTTACCACCCCTAATCCTACAGGGAGGGGAGACAAAGAAATGAGGAGTCTGGAGGGAGACCCCATTCTTGCTTCCTGAGCAGCAGTGTTGTCCTCCATGGAGGCACACACATTTTCTGACTTCCAAGGGCCTGTGACATGGCTCGGAAGACAACTTGTAGTGCACATTTCTAAGGTGAGCAGAGAGAGAGAGATATTGCTGGGCAGCCTGGGAACTGTACCAAATGCAACGATAAGAAATGAACACTGCAGAGTTTTTTTTGTCGTTTTTGGTTGGTTGGTTGGTTTAGGTTTAGTCTTTCGTGCGTTTTGGGGGGTTTTTTTGTTTGTTTGTTTTTCTTAATGAAAAAGAATCAAACAAAGCCAACCTTATCCCATTCAAGGAAAAACTGAACACAAGGGAAGGGGAAATTCTGATACATACATCAGGGTCCCTATGGAAACATATTTGTTTTTCTAAGTCAGCCCTTGCTTCAAGCTGATGTCCACTCAAGCAGAGTCCTTATGAACAAACATAGAGAAGCTGGAATGCACTCAGACAAGCAGAGGTCAAATGCTTCTGTTGAAGGGAATATTTTCTCCTCAATGCTTGGGGCATTTGGGGCAGTTGCTTGCCGTTGTTGCTGCAAATCTGATGAAAGTTCAAAAAACTGAAGGTTGACAGTTACTGTCACAGAAACCACCTGGGCTTGAATGAGGTACCAACCCAAAGCAAAATAAACTTTTGATTTGTTTGTGCTACTGTTGTTCCCTTTTTGATTATTACTGTATAATTATTTTCACATAAATGCCTAAGGACTTTTTTGTTGTTGTTTTTAACCCTAAATGCTTTGAGGATTATTTTGGTCAGAGAAGCCACAAACTCCATTTGTTTAATTGTTCTGTAAAAGCTTTAGTTCAAGTAATTTAAGAATATGCCAAAGAATAGTGTTATCCCACCTGCTTTCAGAGAGGGCATGGAAGGAATATGTATTTAGCAAGAACTGGTGGATCATTAAGTGGTTTTATCTCCCCTCGACATCTCTCTGTAAATAAGTCAAGGTTTGTTGCAACCTTGTGCAAGTGCTGGTGAAATTTAAAGCCTTAAACAGTGAACTGCTTTGAAGAAAGCTTATCTTCCTAATGGAAACAAATGGTGCCTGTTATTTATATATGTGGTAAAGCTTTGTTAAAGCATAGCAGGGTGCCTTTAGTTTCCCTCCTTAAACAAGTTGATTGTTTAACATCAAACTCAAGCCTTGGATTATGGCATATTGATAGAATATGAACCATGAACCACAATAAAAACAAATAAGCTCATTTTTTATGTACCACCAACTATGTTTTAGAACACAGCTGTGAGCTCAAAATCATCCATTAAGGAAAGTAATGCAGCACCAAGGGGGTAGTAGCTTGGAGGAATGCCTGTAGAAGTCAATGGGATAATCTTAGTTTTGCTCCTTGGGCTTTGGATCATACCCTTGTTGAGTCAGATATATCAGACACACGTACCACTCTTCTGGAATAAAGTCCACTGTCATCATGAAGAAATAAGTACAGCATAGTCTTCTTACTGCCACAATGGGGTTTCACAGGTTTTTTGATATGCAGGATAGCAACTGGAAAAAGAAACCATTTTTCTTGCTTTCGATTATTTAAGTTTCTGAACTTTTTTTTAACTTTATGTTTTATCCTTTTCAATTCTGCATTTCTCAGTCAGGAAAGGTTAGTCTTGATAATTACAACCTTCAGTTACAGATCTGCTTTCCATTTTTTACTTAAAGTGCAGATTTTTGGTATTAGGATTGTCAATTCTTCAGGTGAGTAGAAATAGCTTTCTTTTTTTTTCTTTAAAAAGTAGAAACAACACAATTGCATTATGTTTATAGCTGGATCAAATAACTGAAACACTTTTTCTCTTTTGATATATATATATATATATATATGAGACAAAGATATATCCTTTTAGGTTTGAGGTGTTTAGAGCTGATATCAGTGCTTCACTTTAACATCTGCCTCTGCATTTTTAGGCAGGCTATTGTGGTGCAAAGGATCTTTGCAAAAGTAAATATATCTTGAGCATTAAACTAGCTTTCTCCCAAGATTTGAAACTGGGAATAAGTTTCCAAGCCCTTAATGGTGGAAGGAGGTCCACTGGATTATATGGTGTGATTCCTAGTGCATCCTAAATTACTTCCCTAACTTTTGGTTTGGGTAAGGACTAAGAGAGCTGAAGTATTCCTTGTAGATCCTCTCTTTCCAGCAGAAGGGCATCACTCTCTGAGAATCTCATTGCAATGTTTTTAGCGTGCACGGCTCCTCCTGCCCAAGCCATACCAGTTGCTAGGCATGAGATCCGGGCTCTCCTCTGTAGGAGAATTGAGGACCCAAGAGGTTCAGGGTGCATGGTGGGTGCTGCAGAACTCCTGGCACTGGGAACCTCAGCACAGCTGGAGGAGATGGGCAGTTATTCCAATTTTTTTGCGGCTGCCAACACCCCCAGGAGCCTATTGAATCTGGAAACACAAGATGTCAGATGTGAAGAAATACATTTGGTATTTGGTCTGCACTAGATTTTGTAAAAAAAATTCAATTTCAAAATTACGACCAGAAAAAGCATTGGTGCAACCAAAAAAAATTATCTTACAAGTATCTCTTCCCCCCACCCACAGTGCTGTAAGCCAACAGCTTTGAAATGCCACATTTCCTGGATGGGGCAACTTCATCTCCTGTCTGCCATGTCGGTAGGATACCTTGGCCTGTTGTCCATGTCTGGGAAAGATGGTTGAAGGTAAGACATGTTTTGAGCTGTACAGTGACAGCTTTGCCATGTAGGGACCCACATATCCAGAAATAAGTGGTTTAGTACTTGTTGTATCCCTGGGCTGGAGTATCTGAGGACCTTACAGCCTTGCTATATTTGTTTCCTTGACAAACACCAACACACCTGAAAGCAAAAAAGTCCTAATTTTGTCCTCTCATCATTGTCTCTTCATAGTGGAGAATGAAGGCAGGGAGAGAGTGAGGGACACACACTTTGAGCATGTAGCTCAAAAGCTTCTCTGGGCATCAGCAGCTGGGCCCCTGGTCATGAAGGAAAGTAGAGCAGGGAGCTGGAACCCATCTCTGAAATTGCATGACCCCAGGCATGGGAGTGTTTTGCCTTCCTTTTAACTTTGCTTCTACACTGATACAGGAGTACAGAGAGAGCATTGTTATTAGATGCGATACGAAGTAACAAACAAAAGCGTATCTCTGAAAATGTTGAAAAATAAGTTTGGCCAGAAGTACTTTGTTGACCTTACTGAAATAACTCCTTCTCTGACCCAGATACAGCATGTGTAATCCACTTTGTAATGTCACTACAATGCTCATCAAGATTTCTACCTTGATATGACATCTGTAGATCAGGCTTTCATTGTTCTGATCAGCAGCGTTCTTGTGGTTGTGTTGCTACCTGGGCAGCTGCTGACACCAAAGAGACTTTGGCTGTATAAGATCATTTGAAATTTGCAGCAGCAGAGCATTTAGGATTTGCAGACAAAACCATTAAAGTATGGGCAGGATAGTTTTCTTTCCCTCTAAATATGAAGGAAGAGGACACAGGGATGACACTTTATTTAATTTGGATTAAAAGAATGCTGTGAGGTTTCATTTTTTTGGAAAGGTGAGTTTTGATGTTACCTTAAACTGGTAAAAAAAATATATGAAAGTTCTGGCTGAAACTGTTTCCTCTGGAGTTTATTTCTAAAATCAAAACGCCTCTCTGATTTGAAGTTCTGAAGGCCACTGCTGTGAATAAAAATGTGCAGCCATTTCATTTATTCATTTTGGAAGAATGAAAGAGGCAATGAGTAAAACGGCAGTGGGGTGAGGAAAACCTGCTGATCAGAATGAAGGTTACTTATATTACAATAAACATGTGTTGGTCTTGGCTAATATTGGTTTAAGTCACAGTCTCATTTGAACTCAAAGTGCCTTTTGCTTTGGCTGCTCAAAGGACACAATTGTCATCAAGGAAGTAAAATCTCTTCTGTTCCCTCAGCTGGAAGAAAAGAGATTGGAGGTGGCAGTGGAAGGGACAGGGCACAAGAAAGAAAAGGAAAGGAAGGCAGACGCTCGCACATAACTTCTTACAATGGCTCCAGCATGCCCTTCCATTGGCAGGAATCCTTTTGATCAAATCCTTGCCCTGGGCTGAAAGCGTTTTAATGAGCATACAGACACCGTCTTTTTTTTCTGGGTCTATTTTGTGTTCTTAAGGATAGCTAAGTAAAGTGTGCACTTAAATGATCATGTCTGTGCTCCTTAAATGTGCTCGAGAGGAAACGCACACTGCTTGAATGTGGAGGCTGAGCAGTGCCAGCCTGAAGGACAGAAGGAAAATAGCAGAGGAGGAAAATAGTTTTCCTTAGCATTTTGTTTTCTTGCGGGGGAGGAGTATACAACCTGCAGAGAGGTGGGGATTTTGGGGTTGGGTGGTGTTTTGTGGAGATCCCCATGCCTTATTAAATGTCCCCAGTACTGGTTTCTTTGAGATTCCCATCAGGAATCACTCAGCTCCTTCTAGGTGCACCCAGGAAGACTTTGTATGGTGCCCTGATGGGTGATAGCATCCAGACGCCGCGGGAGAACGTCCTGCATAGTTCCTTATAGGAGTTTGCTCCTTGAACTCAGTCCTAGACCTATGCTGTTAATTCCCGTGCTGGGAAGGACATGCTTGCTTGGGTCTGCAGCGGTGATCTGTCAGTTCCTGCTTTCCCCACCATGTTGAGGGTGGGTATGGGACCAGATGGACGAGCTCCTTCTGGCAGCAGTCTGTGTATTGTGGGTTTGTGGAGCTGAAGAAAACTTTACTCACCTGGGCTGCCAACATGGCTCTTCCAATGAGCTCTAAACACATTAAACATAGAATAAAAAAAATAGATTATGTTGACAAAGGGCAAATGCAATTTAATTTGACATATCTCATTATTTTGAGGCATTTGTGGGAAAAGGCAACGTTTGTCAGTATGTAACAGGGTACTGCAAAGCAATAAAATGACCTGTTTGGCTTGGAAAAAAACACATCAGTAGCTTTCAATATACCTGTCAGGTTTCAAAGATGGGGATGCAAGAGGGTGGGGGCCAAGACCTCTGTGCAAAAGAAGCAGAGCCTTCCCCTAACTGGGATGGCAAGGGTTGAAAGTTTTGCCTTGCCAGAAGCTGCCAAAATGAAAACCTTTTAAAAGTTTGTTTGACGTGCATCACAGGAGGTGCAACTTCTGGGATTTGCATCCAAACAGGAACCCTGCAGATTCTTTCAAATCCTGGTGACAAAAGTATAACATTTATGCTTTGTGACCATTGTTCCACATCTGTGAATTGCCAAAACAAAGCTTCTGAAATGGCTACTTTCATTTGTGGCGGATGCTGTTTGTAAACAAGACAGAGCCAACACTGAAGCTCTGTCTGGTTTAGCTCAGGGTCTCAAACATTGCCCAGGTAGAGCTGCTGCCTGGAGCTGATTGTCCCAACAGTGTAAGCAATGGTCTCTCAGTGAGGGGAGTGTTATCACTGCATGGCTTTGGCATGGTTAACAGGTATGCCTGAAGTAACTGTACACTTTTAACAGTGGATAAACAGTGAAAGTTTATCTCATGAGTCCATAGTTTATCTAATTAGATATTTTGCCTCCAATGATGGTGCTGACAGTCTTGGAAAAAAAGGTAAGCCACATAATATGGATACCAAGTTAAAAGAGCCCCGATATATTTAGGTATTTATGTAGGCTTTTGTAACTGGTGGTAATTTAGCTCATGTCATCCTTATTCCCATTACTGCCTTTTTAGCCATCCCCTTGGTTTTTTATGTCGATAACATCCCCCAACAGTGTCTCTTCCACAAGTTAAATATATGACATGTAAAACATTTGTGTGTTCAGTTTTAATTTTACTGCATTAGTTTATTTAGATTTATTCCATGTAGAATATTCATTAAATCACTCACTTCTGCTCGTCTTCATGTGAATTAAACAGCAGTACAGAAGGAAGGAGACCCATGCATCAAATCACTTTGGTTTCCATTCTTGGTAATGACTCTTTCTGCTGCTTCTTTTTCAGATCTGTGACACCAGCTGAGACATACATCTTTTTTTGTTTGTTTTGTTTTTGTTTTCCTTACAATACTTTTACAGTCATTCACTTAACAAACCTTTACATTTCCAAATATGTTCCACCTGGTAAGATTAAATTTTAAATTTTTCATTAGTTTAAAGGTTTGTTAATTTTTTCTATTAGCTTCACCCTACTAAATTTGGGGTGATTTTCATTATCCAAAAATAATACTAACAACTGACATTCTACACATGCACACACATGCAAACATATATATTTATAGATCTACCTATCTGTAGGTGTGTGTATGTATATGTTTGTGTATATACACTCTAACATCTGAACTGGCTCTGCTTATTTCAGTCAGCTTTTCAAACAACCCTCCCTTCATGCTTCCTGACTACAAGCTGTATTGGCACAGGGCAATTTAGAAAATAATTAATTCATTAACTAATCTCAAGGATACCTGAGCAAAATACCAAAACCGACAGAAACAAAAACTTTGGGGGCTTCATCTGTGAGAATGAACATGTAGAGAATTCAGATAGCATGCAAGTAACTCAGAAAATGTTTATGTGGAAAATTGTCCATGCATTTTATTACTTGTTCACAAAAAATCTCAGTGCACAACTTAGCTAAATTACCGTCAAAGTTAAATTAGGCATGCACACTTAGAATTAAAAACACCCCTTCTGCCTGCCACACAGAGGCCATGAGTTCATGGAGAATGGGAACACAGAAATACCTGCAATACCTGCTCTTCAGTCTGTCAGAAGATCGTCTGCCTGGATATTCACAAAACAAATTCTTAGTAGAAAAATTGGACTTTAACGACGATGTTAAAAAATTACAACAGGATGCACTTCTGCTATGACATTTTTATATGAATCACACCAAAGCATCAATCCTCTTACCTGAAAAATGCAGTAGTCACTACTGACAATGTTGCAGTGTTCCATTTGTATGTGTCAGTGTGTTGGAAACATATCTTTCAACTGAAAATTTGGAATATTTCAGTGTTTAAAAGTAGTGGATCCTTTGATTTTTTAATTTAAATTTCCTGATATTTGCTTTTCTCTCAGACAGGACTTTATATATACACATGTATATATGCCAGCCTCTTTCAAGTAGAATTTATCAAAATGGTGTATTTACAAATTAACTTACCTAATCAAATTGCTGGGGTACATCCATAGCATGAATACAGCTCAGCTGTGCCGTGATGTAGATAGAGGGAAAACTGTGCCTTCAAAGGGCAAAAAGTCCAGCGCATCAGGGCTTTGGATGTTGCAGAAAGTGTGAGACACAGGCTTGTGCTACAGTACTAGGCATGCTTCTCAGGAGAAATTTGTGTCATTCCTTGGAAGTGATGGCCATTTTTTGTAAGATTCAGATGGGATCATATGATGGTTTTACTCAAGGAAGGGCTATGTGACAGGCATTCGTGTGAATTTATATGCTCTCATGTGAAAAAATGATATTCAAAGTGCCCAGGGCCAGAGAGTAGGAAAAATGGGGTTATATTTTTCTGTTTTGCTTTCTTTATCAGCTTGCTGGCAGCCAGGCTTGCATAGGTATTTGGGTACTGGAAGATGCAATAAGTGTCTCATGGACCTTCCAGACCTTTTTGCAACAATAATGACGCACGGTCATAGCAGAGGCTGCAGACACGAACGGAGGGTTTTGAAAGATCTAGCAAAGGAACTCTCTGAACCATTAATGACGATTTTCAACAAATCTTGGTGCCCTGGGGAGGTTCCAGAAGGCTAGAAGAAAGCTTATATAGAGCCAACATTTATAAAGGTTAAACGGGATGACTTGAGTAATTATAGACCTGTCAACCTGACATCGATCCCAGGCAAAATACTGGAACAGCTGATATGAGACTTGATTAATAAGGAATTAAAGGAAGGTAATATAATTAATGCCTTTCAACATGGGTTTATGGAAAATAGATCTTGTCAAACTGGCTTGATATCATTTTTATGAGATTACAAGCTTGGCTGAGAAAGGTAATGGCACTGATGTAATGTACTTAGATATCTGTAAGGCATTTGACTTGGTACCACCTGACATTTTGGTTAATAAAAGAGAAGGCTACAAAATCATTGCAGCAAACATAAAATGGATTTAAAAAATAGCTAATTTGTACATCTCAGTATGTAATTGCAAATGGGAAATATTAACTGAGCAGGTATGTCACCATTGAAATCATGGAGAGAATGGTTCTGGATCCAAAGCTGTTTAACATTTCTAACCATCTCCTGAAAAAAAAAACCAAATAAAAAACCCATCACTATAGATTATATAGATTGTATAGACTATACTTACAGACCACACAAATACCAGGAGAGTAGACAATAATAAAATGAATGTGTTGCTGATAAGGAACAAGCTAGATGTTTTGGACAAAATCTAATGTTTTCTGTGTAGAAACAGCAAAAATTTGCCTTACAGACCTTTCCTGTAGTAGGTGTAACTTTCAAAATTCCTTAGAACTCAACATAGGTAGATAATCAGTAAAACAAAACTTGCAGTGCAGTGTGGTACCTAAAAGGGGTCATAATTGAATGTGCAGTAGGGAATGTCAGGTCTCAGCAGCGGGTGTTTATATTACTGCTAATATTGGCATTCCTCAAGAGGATTGCTGATAAACTAAGAAGCTGGAAGAAGACCCCCATAAGCATGAGAAGAACTAAAAGAGGTGATTTATTATGAAGAAGAGCTCAATGAATTCACTTTCTTCCAGCAAAACAGAGGACTAATGAGGTGAGCTGATCACAGTCCAAAATTATGGGGTTTGTTTTGCCCAACATTCTCCATGTGAAAGACAGGAATAGGGTTTAGACTCACTGCTTTGTTCCCCTTATTCAGTCAGTACAGAAGTTAGATATCTCCAGTGGGCAACTAATCCTGTAGTGAGATAACTGCAATGAATTGCCTTCTGGTAGTGCCTGTCTCTCTCAATTGGTTACAGAAGGATCCCCAAACACTGGGTGAGAAAAGATGCTTCATTTTAGCATGGTTAAAGTTAAGTGAGATAATCCTACACTAATTGCCTCCATGGGGAATGCAATTTTTAAAATGAAGCCTCTTCAGTCTGTTTAATAGCAGGCTCTGAAGGGTGGAAGTTTTATAGGGACAAATTCAGATTAAAAATCAGGTGCACATTTTTCTCAGGGAGCGTAATTAACCTTTGGAGCAAATTGCCAAGGGTTGTGGCACTTTCTACACCAGTGGAAATTTTAAAATTAAGATGGAATGTTTTTCTGAAAGATTTGCTCTACTTAAAATGCACTAATTTGGGGAAGTTAAGTGGCCTGTGTTGTACAAGAGGTCAGAGAAGAAAATTTCTTTTGTCCTTTCTGGACTAATGATACATGCCTCTATGTCTTGTGATGCTAGAACACCTTAAAGAAAATCTTTCCTTAAGTCTTTCTCCATTCTTAAATTTCCTTCCTCTTAAAAATAATTAGAATTCCTTACCTTGGAGAACAAAGTCATTAAGTACTTTGGGGTGTGTAAATATCCTGGAAATAAAGGATGTTTAAAAATTTAGGGTGTACTGAAGAAACATAGATGATTAGGCAGAGCTGGAGTAATATTCGCTGCCCACGTGCTAATTGTGTGTCAGTCTTGTGAGAGGTGGGTGCTGACTGGTTACCAAATCCATTGCCAGCTTCCACGTAATTAGGGCACAAGTGACTTGAAAAAGACACACAGTGTTTTCAAAAATATCCCACAAAATGCCCCATGGTTTCCTTTCTGCAATAGACACTGGAGCAAGGCCAGATCCACCCTGCTCTTGGCCTCCACACCCTGATGGTTCATGGTTCAGACTAGCAAGGTCACACTGTTGATGTGGGGTTAAGTGAACAGGAAAGCCATTAAAATTTATGTGATTTTGGCAATGTGCTGTATTTTCCCTGTCTCAATTCTATGATTGTCTGGATTAAAGAAAAAAAAAAAGATAAGAAGGAAAAACAGTAAGTAGAAAGGAAAGAAAAAAAGAGAAGAGAAACAGGGAAGAATTAGAGTCATTCAGAGAAAATTTTCTTCAGTCTGGCTTTGACTTGACCATTTAGATTAAAGTCTAAATCCCCATCACCAAAGAGCAATGTGCTGGTAGAGATAGTACACTTCAGAAGCATTCAAAGAATGCAAAAAATTGAACAAAGTCTAGAGCTGGTCACAAAGTTTCTGTATATATTTATTTGGGTGACCAATTGGGTTTTTAGGCTTCATGAAAATTATCTACTGTGGAATTTTTCACGTTTTCTCTTTAAATATATGCAAACACACAATAGAAAGGTTTTTAGTTTTAAACTGATAATTATAAGGGGCTTGTATTTTAAAAGCCACCATGTTGGCTGCTAGAAATTGGACTTCAGATACCTCAATTTCTTATTCTTTTATGTGGGCCAGGTTTTTGCCTGTCTTTCGCAAGATGCACTGTAATGTGCTGAGATCAGAACATCCATTCTACATTATATAAAGATAATAAATAAAAGGTGTTCTGCAGTCTCTCAGTGGGACTGGGGAATCATGGAGCCAAAGAGCTACCAGAATGTCAGACTGACTACAAAACACATGAGTACATGCCCATGAAGTACCATGATTTTTTAAAATCAAAACTCATAGCCTTTGGATGAACATTTGGGAAAAAATTTTAAAAATATGAACACTGGGGAAAAATGAGTATTTTAGGAAGTTACAGAAACAGTCAGGCACATAAGGAAGAAAGAGAATGTGAAAAATAGAAAGGCACGATAAACTGAGAGCAAATTGAGCAAGTGATATGTTGGGTGATTCCTAAAGAAAATTATTTGAGACTAAACCAATTTTAACCAGTGTGTGCCTTAAATCCATGCATCCTCAGGAGTATCCCTTGATGTGAATACAGGATTTTGTTGCCTCCCTTTTTTTACATTGTTCGGCAATGCTTTTAAGAAACTCCAAACGTTGAAAAGGAAGGGAGATATTGAAAGTTCTTGGGCTTTATGGTCAAATCTCCTCCAGATACCTTTGGAAGGATGTCTTTAGTTTATGTGCTGGGCTCTTCTTTCTTTCCATTTGAGCTGGGGATGCTGAGATCCTTAGCTGGAAATGCTGAGATCCTTAGCTGGAAATGCTGAATACTTAAAGGGGTAAGAAATGTGCCGCCAGCTCATGTGGGTGTACCATTGTGGCTGAACGTGGCACATTTGATTGAAAGGAAGATCAGCCATACTTCTCTAGAGGATTTCTCCACCTGAAATGCAAGAAAATTGTACTTTGATGACTGTAACTTCTCCTGCCCTTGTCACTCAGCAAGCAGCTGGTCAAATGCTACCTGGAAAATTCAGAACAAACCCAACCAAAGAGTCATAGCCATGTCTTGCTTCCCAACTTTAGCTTTCCATGATGATTTTCTGCCTGAATACATATAAAAGGAAGTAAATGGGAATTCAAATTCTGTGACAACTCATTATAGGTTTTTTCTGCTTCAGTAACCTTATTGATTACAGAAAAGACTGATTGAACGTATGCTTCATATTTTTTCCCCCAACACTTTCAATAAATCCCCTTTATGTGCCACAAAAAAATAAATAAATAAGTAAAGTGTGTCTTCCTGACAGCTGGCTGTAGAGTAAACTTAGAGCACCTGCCTTCTTCCCTTTTGTTCATTTTTTACTGCTAAATGAATAACACTTAACACTAAATAAAGAAGGAGGGTGACCATGACTACTGAAAAAGATTCAAAGGCAGTCTGTGCATTGCTTGTAAAGAACTGATTGCAAACATGTAGTGTATGGCAGATAACAATATTCCTGCACAATAATCTAGCAGTAATTCACACTGTGGTTTAAGTGCCAGATCCTCATGAAAGACACTGAATAATCTAAGGCAACTCTACTCTGTCAGGTGCCATGCATTTCTCTGGCAAATTTAACCGATAATGCATTTAAAGGTGCTGGTAGGACAAGTGGTGTCCTTGAAAGCTGGCAGGAGGGGACACAAGCAACTTTACCTTATTTTGGCCTCATCTGTAGGAGGGTTTGGGGAAAAAAAACCCAACCTTCTTGAAGTCTTGATTATTTTGTTTGTAAATAACCATCTGCTTCTTTCTGATCAAGAGCCAGCATAGTAAGGTATGACCCCAGGGAAAGCTGTGATTGATACTCCGCCACCTCTGTTAGCAGGGGTGCCACACAAAAGATAGCGTTATGCTCACCAGTGGCCCATGATGAAAAAGAATACACTTTCTTTAAAAATGTAAATGATCTGATGTTATAAAGGGATGCAGGTGGCATAGGGGAAAAGCCCAGCCATCAAACACCTCATTTCTGTCATACCTACCTACCCTCCCCTCTCCCACTCGTTTGTCAGTCCAGCTGCTGGTCTTCGCTCCGGAGAGGCTCGGCCGGCGGGGCCGGGCCAGGCAGGCACAGCATCACCCCCCGTTAGTGCCGTCTGCCCCGAGTCACGTCTTTGTCACTGGCCCTCCACTGACTCACAGTGTGACCTTGGGCAAGTCCCCTAAGCTCTTTGTGCGTCAGTTTATCTACTGGTGAACTAGATATAATACTTTTACTGGGGATTATGGCAATTAAATGCTGTTTGTAAAGCATGCCGAGATCCTCCATGCTCTAGAAATGAATATTCCAGCTATGAGTTTGCTGTGTTGATCTATCACAGCATACCAGTGAGAGTTGCTGCTAAGTTCCTGTGCTGTCTTCCTCATTTCCAAGGACTTTGAGGACCTGTCCAGGGAAGCTGGAGTGCTAATTAGATCAAGAGTTTTTTACTGAACAAAATGGTTTGGGTTGCTGTTGTTCTGTCACTTGTGGCAGTCCTTGTGTATTCTGTGTTAAAAAAAAAATTCAGCTGCTTATGAGTGTTTCTGTGTATTCATAATTTGAAAAATCAGCTGCTGAGAATTGTTTCTGGCTATTCAGTGTCCGCATCCTTCCCTGCAACCCGGTATTCGCACCGGTAAAGAGCGAGTTTTACTGGGCAGAAGCTGGTGGGGAAACTGTTCAATGAATTTAAGAAAAAAAAAAGGGGGAGTGAGGGAAATAGGTTATAAACCCCTCTGGTGTCTGGTGGATTTTTTCACTTAGGTATTTCAGCCTAATATGCTTTTAGTGGAAAGGTTCCAAAATGTACAACCAGGAAAAAAAAAAGGGGGGGGGGGATTTCCCAGGCAAAACAACTAGAGGTAAATTCAGTGTTTTTCCACTCCAGTGATCACAACCTTTGCTTTTATTCTGGTGCAAACAGCTGCAGGTGCCTCAAGTCAGCCAGTTCTATCTATCTGCAATGTCATCCATGTTTACTTGCAGCACTGGACTTTCGATTCTGTCAGGGTGCCAATCCAACGGGCCGCCAGGCACTGCAGCTGACAGTCAAATCTGTAATGCTGAATCCTTCTTCTGGAAAAAAGGGCTAAAGAGGTTAATACACTCAAGTAAGGATAAACACACCAGCTGTTATAGTTTCTAATATTTAATGTCATTATCAAATAAAATAACTCCTAAGAAATAAAAAAAAAGCAGCCTCCAAATCACTCATCTTAGTTAGTATTAATAAATTATCCAAAAACTCTACACTATAAAATAATAATAGAGAGCCCACAATTAAAGTCACGTTTTCTCTTCTGCTCTGCTGATGTTGCTCGGCACTGATACCATTACCTTTTGGTGTTTCACCAATACTGATGTCATGCACCACACAGTATCTATAGGATAATCAGGGATGGATTATTGGAATGTAGAGAAATATAATTTAACTTTTTTTTTTTAATTTCAAGGTGCTTGTTGAAATATTTTCTCTGCTTTACTGAATGTTATTACTCAAAGATTTCATGACTCTTGGTCTTTGTCTTTTACAAAAATCTGCTTAGGATCATAAGAATAATGAATCTTGAAACAATGAGAATGCTTTTGTGCGTGTTTGTGTGTGAAATCTCAAAGGGTGGCCCCCCCTCACCCCCAGTTCATTATTTGGGCTAAATACTTTTTAGAGTTGGGAAGTGAATGTATGTTTTCCTCCTGTCATTACAGCTACAGCTCCTGCTGCTGTTTGCCAGTGTGGAATAAACAGGAGATCACTTGAAAGCGTTCAGAAAGGTTGAGGAATACACACAAACACACAATGGAAGAGGCTTCCCAGCCCGCAAAACAGCCTGCAGTGAGCTCAGCTTCTACTTTATGGTCTATGTTATAGCAAGACACACTCACTGCCTTGTACTTGATCTATGTAATTGTAATTGGTCTGTGACCAATTCCATAAATATCCTTGCATTTTATGATTTATTAGCCAGCCCTTTCAAATTGCATCAGACTGAACTTTTCAATGCATTTATGCTTACTTTTTGGTTTTACAAGATTTCATTGAAATTTGTTTCTCTGGTTATTGCTTAACTGTGGTCAAAGGCCCAGACTTGGTGGGGACTTTGGGGTATGACTGCGTTGGTAAAGGCAGTGCTGCTGCTTAACACGGGATCACTGCTCCCACCCAACACTTTGAGGCACAGAAGGGGATATTTACCTTTATTCTGACTTATTCAAATCAATGTTAAGTGTGACTAATGCTGTTCTTTTGCTGGCCACACAGGTGTATTTATTTCCTGCCCTGTGCTTCTTAGCAAAAAACAGAATAGAAGTTTTTTCCCTACTAGTATAATAGCGGATGTAAGGTAGAGATGTGTGAATGATAGAAATACCTTCTCATGAGAAAACAGTCCTTTTGAAATTATGCTTCTCCCTTCTCCCCTAAAACTGTGAGATTTTAAATTTTGGTTTTAAACTTCTTTTTTTCCCTAGTAAATATGCTCCGGAAAAAAAAAAAAAATTCTCTTCTAGGGGAAGCAAACTGGAATTTCTTGGGGCTTGCCAGCTGCCTGGCAAAAAGGGAGAGCGACAGGAGCCTCGTCGGCAGGCTGCTGCAGGCTGGCCACCCCACGCCTGCCTCTCCTCCTCCTCCTCCTTCTCCTCGCCTTCCCCCTAGCCTGGCTGCTGGGGAGGCAGCTGGGCTGCAGGGCCGGCAGAGCGCCAGGGCACTCAACCTCCCCTCCTCCCTCTTCCAGACCTGCTGCATCTCCCCAGCTGCCTGCCTGGAAGACTATTGTCAATTTTGCTCTCTCCCTGCAGACGACAACAAAATCGACAGGAGCCTTCCAGCCAAGCAGCCATGGAGCCATCAGTTTGATTTTTCCTAATAGAAAATCAGAAATTTCTGGCAAAATTGAAATTTTCCCATAAAAGAAATCCCGATTTTATAAAAGGCATATTTTTCTCCCAGAAAGTCATTCCAACAGAACATTCCCAGCTGCCGTAGTTTGAGAGACCTTGGAATTAAAGTCTATAGAAAAAACCTGCTCGTGTGCTTGGCTGTGAAATAAGGGCGGGTGAACAGTCAAATGCAAATAGAAACTGCCTGGGAACCAATGTGCAGGGTCTCATCATCTAGGGATCAGGCCAGGGTATTTACTTGACCTTAAAGGAGCTATAAGGGATGGTATCTTTCCTATAAAGTGCTAGAGAAAATAATTAAGAATTACATAGCAAGGTTATGTCTCCTTTGAATAATTTACACAGGTCTGAAATCTCGTGAGAATAATTCCCAGTTCGCAATTACTACCAAACTGGTTCAGAAAAGTGTTCAAGCTTTTGTGGCCTCATCAGCACAGAAACCTTTTCAGCAGCGGCACATCAGACACTGCGAGAGAGAGAGGAAAAAAATTAATTTTCACTCAGAGTTGTGCTACAATGTCACCTTTGTCTCTGTTTTATCTGTCTGTTGTTGGGGACAATTCTCTCAGTGGTAAACAGTCCAGTGGTCCTGCCTGTGCCATCCACATCTATGGATTTTGGGGCAGAGTTGCCCTGGTGCCAGTGATGCTGGGGAGTCTCAGTGCATGACCTGAGCGCACCTTTAAAATGGGTGTGAGATGAGAATCTACAGTCAGTCATGGCCATTGTCCCTTGCAGGTTTCCCTCTGTGCTGTCTCCAAGACTGTGCTGAACATGTCACCCTTGCTTCCAGCTGCAGGACTGCAGACTGGACTAGAAAATGCCTCCACTTTTGTGGTTTTCCCCTAGCTAGGACGTCAAATGCCAGCTCCTAATTTCCAGAGGAGTGGGGACAGTCCAGGTTGTTAGCACCTGAGTGGGGCTGTAGAGGCAATTCTGAAAATATTTCCTTGTGATCTGACACTGCCTTTTCCCTGGCGACCTTGCAGCAGCAGTGAGGAGCAGATAGCACTGTCTGCACTCGGGCGAACCTCCCGCTGAAGTCACCCGGAGCCTTGGCTGAACAAGAGCTGCAAGAGGTCAGATGTAGCTCCGTTTGTGCTCCTGGGCTGTGTGAGGCCTTGTGCAGGCTCTTTGCAGCAGGTGACTTCCTGCCCAATGGGAACAGCTTTTCACAGAACAGCACAGGAGCCTTTTGCGTGCTCTGGAAATGTTTTGCGCCGTAAATGGTGGTAAAGTACCGTTAAGCAGCCAAAGTGCAATACAAAATAACTTTATCAGATGTTAATATGTGAATAAAAGTGGTCAAACCCAGAGTGAAGCCATGGAGACGTGGTGAGGTGAAGCCCCCCTGCGTAGCTCCTGGTGGGGAGAGTGCCTTGCCATGGACTGTGGGATTGACACTCTGTGAGGGCTGCACACTGCACCTCCTATGGTATCAATTATACTGCACCAGAGACACCTGTAATATAGAGGCACAGCAGAGTGAGTTAAAGGATGGAGTGGCAGCTTTCTTTCTGAATGCACCAGCCTTCACAGATATAAACCATCCCCTTTATTTGCATGTAAATATTTGCGATTAATTCCTGATAGTTTTGTTTTCGAGTGTTCATTAAAACTTCTCTCCCCTATATTTTATTCATATAGATCAGTCTTTGGCCAACATCTTTCATAAAGTGCTGAAATTTGCCCTTGAGGCATCAGATGGAGTAGTCAGATTGTCAAATAAGTCTCCTAATTGAAGTTAACACTGGCACAATATTTGTCTTTTGAAAATAAACATTGCCAGCAAAGTTGCAGGTCCACCACTCCGTGTGTGCTCTGGCAGTATGGGAGAGCCACGGAGTGTATAGTAGAAAAGGGGAAGTTTGAAATGAGGAATAGCTCAGAAATGGGCATGTTAGCATATTGTTTCAGTGAGATACCAAGCATGCTGCTTTTATCAGAACAAATCCAGCAAAAGCTGCTTTTTGTATTGAAGCTGCTTTTTTTGTGTAGCAGGTACTAGGAATAAGTAAATATTCTCTTTAAGCAATGTATTTGCATTTTTATATCTTAAAGGGTCAGAAACAGACATGGGAAATCAATAGTTCTCCTTGTGCTGCATGAAATTAATCAGTAACTTTGGAGACACTCTGTATTTAAGAAAACAAACTGAAAGAACATCACATGGCTTTTAAAGACGTCCTCATGTGACGTTCCCAGTGGGTTTGAGGCAAAAAAAGACTGAGTATTTTCCAGTGCAGTGCTTACAAGAAAACCAGGACCAGAACACAAGGCAAAGCACTGTTTGATGATGCCCACTCCAAGATGAATCGGAAAGTGAGTGTTAGTGCATTTGTCAGAAGTCTGGTAATGGATTGTGCTGGTTAACTGTCTCTGAGGCAAAAGTCATAGACCTGGGTTTTCCCTCTCACCTTGAGTGCTGATTTACATCTCCATTGCAAATTTGGCAGCTGGCTTCAGCATAGTGCTTAAAATGACTGTTCTCCTGAAGCACAGGTTTGGCTTGAGTGGAAGTGGGGCATGTGCTTCAGAGTGTGCTGGGACTTCTGTGGGCAGCGCCGGTGACCAGATAGGACCACTTCAGGTACCAGGTGATGTGTAAATGTAGCAGAATGTGGCATGTAATGAAGCCTGGGTTTCTCTTTTTCCTGTTCACACAATTCACAATAAAAAAATGTTGGTTTGTATTTGCTGTTTGCCATTATTTTGAATAAGAATTTCCATGAGCAGTTCTTCATAAGTGCAGAACCTGTGCTCTGTAATAACGGGTTGTGTACATCACCTGATCCTGTCTCTGCTCCCGAGCTATTTGTTTTTATGTAACAAAGACAGAAGTGATATAGGGGTGTGTTTGTTTTTCAGGTTTGTATGACTGGCAGGTTTCTGAATTTGTGGTAAGTGATAATTCAAATACCTGGACTGAAAATTCAACTTCATCAACAGCAAGAGGGCTATTAGATAAACTGAGCCATTAGCAGCTGGTGACCATACAGCTGACTCCTGCCTTAAATCACTGCCCTGTCTGGGGACCTCATCGGGTACTCTGCCTGCATCCCCATGGACCCACAGCTAGGCAATCCCATTCCCAATCTAAGCAAATCCTAAGAGTGAAGCAAAACAACTTCATTTAAAATGACTGTGTACAATGTCTGTAACCACTGGTGGTGGTTGTGAGGTGTCCTTGATGCATCTCCTGCTGCCCAATGAGTGCAGCTGCTCCATTTTGCATGCCCTGCTGATTTCAACCCAGCTCAATGCAGGGCTGCCCCAAAGGTGTTGATAGTCCTTGATGAAGAAGGGCCTGAAAGGTCTCCAGGCAAGCCTGGGACTGCAGCAAGGGTAGAAGAAAGGTGATGTAAAATTGTCTGTATCCCTCAGTCTCCCCAGCCGAAAAGCACTCGAGAGCTAAGTGCTCTTACCCATGCCATAGTAAGGACAGAGCAGTGAGGTTGAGTGGCTCTGAGCCACATGAATCAAGTCTGGGAGCTTCAATTTAAAGCTCTAATACCCTAACGGGGCTCCCACCGATCAAACAAAGCCTGCTGACTTTGAGATGGACAGAATGCGGCTTTTGTATCAACGTAATACAAAACATGAATTGCTTGATGGGAAGTGAATACTCACTGATAGCATGGGAGCAATAACGTGCTGATCCTACTTCCATTAACTTTATTGGGAGCAGCCCCAAAATATTTAAGTGGAGATTGGCATATCGCATATATATAATCTAAAGTATCTCAGGATTTATGTTATGGTATCAGCCCTGAAACAGACAGATGAAATATTACTTCTACTACATTTAATTTATAATCTTCATCTCACTAAACCTGTACCTACCTACTTATATGGACCCCATTTCCAAAGTAGCTGAGTGGCTGCCAGTTATTTAGACATATAAATAAAATAGCAGAGATTATTTTGTTCTCTGCCTCCAAATTCTCCTGTAGTTTGTAAGATTTCCTGCAAGGTTGTGTCCTCTTGCATAAGTGAATGACACTGAGAATCTCCAGGGTTTTTTTAAACTTTGCGAGAAAAACAAGTATGCCAAAAGAGAATGACCATTTATTTCTGAATATATTGAGGTCAATGACTATCAGAAAGCATACAAGCAAATAATGGGGTCTAACTCCAGGAGTTGTGAGAATTTAATTGCATAAGCTCATAACCTTCCCCTTTTTGTTCACAGTCCAGATTGTTCCCGTCAAATGTCATGGGAGGTCATGTTGGTGGAAGGAGATGTGATATCTCAGGAAGCAAAGTCCAATACCCTGAATGGCTTTGACCATCAAGACAGAAGCACTGGACAAACCAAAGGAATTTGTGCCTCTGAGTAAATGGATTGATGTGTTTGGAAGTTTCCAAAGCTTCCCCAGAGCTCATGGCTTCATTCCTAGATGTGATAAAGAGCCACGGAAAACTTCAAAGTCAAGCAGCGCATGGATGTCCAATCTGTATCGTGTAGGGGTGGCTGCGTACTTTTGGCTGGCCGGTCACAGTCAGAAAATTGATTATCAAGGACTGAGTAAAGATGTGCCCTTACCCTCTTTGTATCAACATCTCTCCAGTGCTGGGCAAGGAGCACTGCATCTGCCAGAGCTTCAAAGACGTGCTCACAGAGAAAGTGGTGGTGGTTGGGGTTGGAATGAGACACGCAGGACCAAAGTTGCCGTCTCTTTGGGATATGTACTCAGCCCAGTTCTAACTATGCTCAATTCCCACCACGTGGCAATCAGGGGCTGTGTCTTGGGATGGTTCCATATAGAGCTCTGAGACTGGTCCAAAAGGAGGAACACAAGTTATTTCAAGATGTTTCCTCCAAACCTGGACAGCACTATATTTTCTCTTTTCTATTTCTGGCTGTTGCTTGAGGTCATGAATCTCCACCAATGGATAAACAGATAGTCCTGGACACTTTCCATAATTGTTTCTGGATATATCCTTTCTCAATCTTATTCTGCGCAAAACTTCTTGAATAGCTCATTTAAGGAGAAAACACTTGAAAAGTGTATTAGCAAACTCTTTCAGTGGGGTAAAACCATCAACATGGAAAATTCAAGTTTTCAAGAGAGCCATTAAGTGTGATTAAACCTTTAAAAAGGGAGAACAATGAATGCAGCCTTGTATTTAGCAATTTCATATCTTTAATTGTACAAAGATTTTCTTTAAAAGCACAAGCCTGAAAGGAAGCTGAATGTTACTGTATTTACTGAAGGAAAGCAATGAGAGAAGGCATGTTCAGTAGCTAATGGAGTGAAGCCCAGAAATAATGACAAAAAAGCGGTAACGACTGCTCTCCAACACAACATATATAAAAGACGAAGCCATAAAAAGGCAACAATTCTTGACTTAGCTTTCAGTTTCACAATGACTGTGATTACAGATAGCAAGTGCAAGAGCATATAAGCCATGATGAAATCTGGTTGGCTCTGCAATTGAGATTCAAGTGAAAGAAAGCAACAGGGACGTTGAATTTCTGCAGCACAAATTTTGGATGGGGTATGAGGAATGGAAAGAAAGGAAGAAAGAGCAAGGCCATCAAAAAGTTCAGCAGAAAATGAACATATTCTCGTCCATTCCATCTAATAATAAACACAGTAGGGGCCAGATCCTCAGCTGAACTGAACTGGTAATGCCAGTGATTGAGCTGTTCCTGCAGATGTGGCTGTCACCCAGTCATACATATCCCAGCACAGTGTAGCCTGTGCCATCTTGCAGCAGCTTTCACATGCAGAAAAACTTTGACTATCAGGAACTTGAACAAAAATAAAAAGGAGGGGGGCTAAAATCAAGCTGATTAAATCATACAATAATTTTATTTATGATGCATTTAATGCTAGTTTAAAGATTAGTGTTACTTTAAATAGAAAATATTTTGATACATTAATGACACAAGTTAATTACCAACTTTATTTTTCCAGATCAATAATTTTTAAAAGCAGTATTAATGTCTGATCTGCAGTCACATGTGTGCATGGCTTTCTTCATATATGCAATACTACGTTTATACATACATGTACTTTTCCATGACAGAGATATGTTGTCTCATTTACAGTCTTAGGTGCACTTCAAATGTCAGTGGGCATCTAGTGCTTTTCCTAAAGCTTTTCCTCTGCCTATCTATGAACACCGCGAAAGGGCAACCTTTATTCACTCATATATTTAGAAAAGTTTTTTATACTTGTGATTCTAGAGAAGTTAAAAAATATAACAAAAGCCTAACCAGCCCTGAAACTTAAAGGTGCAAAATTCAGACGACAGAGGAATCATAAAAATACTGAAATTGCAACCTAATGGCTAGCAGCAGGAAAGCCCCAGTCCAGTGTTGGTGGTCCTGGGCAGGGAGAATGCCATACAGCACACCACAAACACAAGAGATTCACAGGCAGAAGGATGGCTGAGGTTATATGCTGTCACATAGAAAGGTTGAGCAGAGCCGTTTAGCTCGCTGAGGAGTCTGCCTACACAAGTTTATTGAACTTACACAGACTAACATGAGTTGTAAGCTTGCTATTTAAAGTCATGGCTACTCGCATCAGCAATGACAGAAGGAGTCAGGGAGACATGGAGGGATAATGTACAGGTGACTTCTGGTCAGTAGACAGAAAGATGATGAAAATAGACATGATTTCAAAGTCTGCAAAACCTAGTGAGATTGTGGGACAAATGTTTGAGAATCTGAAATGTCTGATACCTACCATGGAACCAGTGGCTTGCTGATGATGGCCATATAGGGATACATCTGATAGGAGTGATCAAAATAAAGAATCAGATGAAAATGCTGTTCTAGAGCAGCCAAAACTATCTCCAAATGCAGTCTAATTCACAGAATATTTTCATTTGGAAAAGAGAAAACACAATGAAGAAAGGTACTTCACTTCTTCAGGTCTGATACCGAATCTGAACAATGCTTAAGAACCTGATAACTTGCAAACAGGTCCGTTGGCTGAACAAGTTACTTCTCTCTCTGCAAAAATGCACCTCATACGTATCATGAGAGCACCAGGACTGTCGCAATAGTGTAAACCCTCTCTGCACTAGTGAAGCAGCGGAACATACGTACCCTTTAGAACAGCTTGGGCTGTGCTGGCATTCCCCACCTCTCTCTGGCCCAGTGTATAATTAGTTAGGCAATGCAGAATAACCTGCTTGACTCTTATAAGGGAGCTCTAGACCGCATCCAGTATTGGGCATGGTCCCTCCCTCCCTCAGTTTGGAGCTGGACTAGAGACTTCCCAAGATCCCTTCAACTAGGTTTTTGGTGCCTGTGGCATGATATCCTATCCCTAGTTAGGTGGGTGTTAGACAGACACCCACTCTTCAATGTTTGGCATCTGCCCTCCTAGTGAATATACACCTCTTTGGTATTCCCTTTGATTTCATATTGTAACAGATAAACACAGTTGGTCCTGGAAAAAATTGTCTTGGTTTTTTTTTGGTTGTTTTTGGTTCTGGTACTGAATAACAGCAGGTGCCTGAAGCTGGAGGCTCCTTGCTTTGAGAAATGGCTCTGTCACTGAGAAACATCCTGTAAGTGGGCATAGCGGGCAGAAGAGTCCATCATGGCAGGGTCCCGCCAGGTTTGGCTATTAATTTTGGAAATTTATATTTTCAATTACAGAGATGGTTCAAACTGGGATTGAGGACTCCTGGTAGCTCTGAAAACATCCAAAGTTGAGACATAATTGTCATTAGAGGCACTGAAAATAGTTGTAAAACAATGTACTGACATTTCCTGTAGTCCCACCAACTCTGGAAAATGTTGGCTGGAGGCATCATCTCAAACCTGTTGCCTGAAAATTGAAGAAGAGGGAAATGCCTGTAATTTAGATTTTACAGGCTGACATCAATGAAGATGTATGAAAATCACTGGATCAAAAAGGGGATTTGAGTGGGAAAAATAAATGAAAGTGCTCTCTACGGACTATATACACTGAGGTTTTGCTAATGAAGAAACAATGCAAATACTGTGTCTAAAATAAAAACAAATTAAATGTAATTTCTCTGTGCCGTAGCCCTTAGGAATGATAGTAACAGGCATTTAAGCAAGATGATATTATGTGATTATAATAAAAAAAATACCTCCTTACATAAATGAAAGTATTACTTGTTTTGTAAAGACTGATCCGTGACACTCCCAGGACTGTGTCATTTTTTTCCAATGAAACACTTAGGCAGCTACTCTTTATGGACAAGGCAGGAGCATCTGGATACACAATAGTTCCTGCATTAGCGAAGTTGCTGCGATATAGTCTGTTTGCTTCCTCTAACTGGTGGTGACCAGAAGCCATTATTTCCAAGGGATACAATGGCAACCAGAAACATTACACTCACAATACTGAAGAATGCAAATGCATTAGCTCATGACCTCTGAGGAAATGGTATGTGGCACTGCTGTTCAAAAAGTTTTGAAGCCGGTTTGCAAGGTAGTTTTGTCTACTTGCTTATAGAAAATTACTCCTGTCACTTGTTTTGTTTTGACCTCTGAGGAGAATGAATGACTCACGTATGTGATCTTTAAAAATGTGTCCACATAAAGAGCAGGAGGGCTGGGAGTGAACAGGTTGAGGAGGCGTAAGAGAAATGAGCTATTGTGGGTGGGGAGTGAAATAAAAGCTTGGTCATATGGGGGAATAGCAAACAAGGCAGCAAAGCTGTTGGAGAGATTTTTTGGTTCCCAGAGGGTCAAGAATGGTTAAACAAAGGTGTTTCTGAAAGTGTATCACCAGGCCTTCACTAGCCATTCACCAGCTGTGGCCCATCAGATCTTGTCCTTGTGCCGGCCAGGGCTATCTGGCAGCCTCAGGAGGGTACATTTGCTTTAACTAAGCCTGAATTTGGCCCTGCACAGCAAGGAAGGGAGATGTGCTACTGGAAAAGCACAATGAGAAGCACACACGGGAAGTCAAGGACTGCAAGGATAAAAAAATATCCTGGATGGATTAGCCCACCAAGATCACATAAATGGTAACTGAGCCCTGTTCCCCTTGCTGCACTACCCCACGGTGTGAGTGATTCATTTCGGTGATCGTGACCGAAGTGTAGATCAAGCTGACATTTGCTTCACTTTTTAACCAATGTTTTTCTCCTCATTATCTTACTATGATGAAATGGTAAAACTGACTCTACACCTTAACTGACCATTTCTTATATTTTCAAGCTAGTAAACAAAGCTGACCTTTAGTGAGTTTTATTAGGGACAGTGAAGCCCTTGGTTACCTAGCTTTTCTTTATAATGCTTCTTTTTGCCTTTGTTTTGCTCTCTCTCTCTCTCTCACACACACACGTCCATGTGCACGTGCTTCCACATCTGCTTTCACGTGATTTTTTTCTCCTGGAACCTTTTTCCAAACCCGGTCTAAAGACCCCAACAAAATGCTGTTTTGAAATTATTACCGTTATTGTGTCAATTTTAACTAGGAGCACAACAAAAATTCAACAGGTTGTTGTCTTTTAAGAAAATGCAACTAAAATTTGAGCTTTCTTGTTTATTGCTGATTTGTGATCTCTGATTTCTCGTTGATCCCTAATCCAAAGTAGGTGTTGGGCTGCGTGTGGAATATTCTGGGATGACCAGCATAGCAACACAGGAAGTCCTTATCTGTCTCCTGCTTTTCCTAATGCTTGGGAGAAGGACTTGGGAAGGCATTACCAGAAAATTAGCCTTTAATGGGGGAAACAAGCTTCTGAAAAACTATTGCCATCATGTTGTTGAAATGTTCTATTTCTCATGACATTTTCCATGATTTTTTAATCTGTATTTCTGTACAGAAGAAGACAAGAATATTGGAGAAAAAATAATAACTGTGCAAATCAGAAATCAGTAGCAATACTGACCCTGCAAAAGGGGAACATTTCCACCATCTTTAAACTTCCTTCCTCACCTGATTGAAGATGGCT
The DNA here is from genome assembly GCA_013400975.1 of Atrichornis clamosus. Classification (NCBI taxonomy): domain Eukaryota; kingdom Metazoa; phylum Chordata; class Aves; order Passeriformes; family Menuridae; genus Atrichornis; species Atrichornis clamosus. The sequence goes on along the minus strand of WBMZ01004429.1, from coordinate 93,414 downwards.
GCATGCAAGAATTTTGTTGGACCAAGACTGTTGATTCTGCGATACCAGGTCAGCCTGTTGCTCAGCCAGTCCACTGGTGCACTAAACTTGAATGGAAAGATGCTGGAAACCCCATAATGAAGAATCAGGCTTATAAGCAAAATGACAGCAATAACTTTTCCTCATAAATTTGACAATACTTCCAGGTACAAAAGGTAAATCTGTGTTCACTTTGTTTAAAACAACAGGAATGCTTTATTCGTGTTTCACCCAGTTTTATTTTGTTTTGTTAGGACTGAGGTGGGGTTTCTTCCACATTTGTGAGAACTAAATCCCCACGGGGACTCTGCCAAAACAGTCCAAGAGCAGTCTCCAACTAACTTGTCATTTCCATGACTGGACTGAGAGACCAGTGTGGCTCATTGGAGGTGTCTATGAGTGCTGGTGGGAAGTGCAATGGCTGAGAAAGAAATAATAGCCATGGTGTTTTCAAGAAAATTATGAAGGGCAGAGAGGATTTGACGTGAGAAAGGATGGGAAGGTCAGGATGGGGGGCGTCTGTGGCATTCAGGCAGGGCCTTTTTGTCATCATTGGGTTTGGGGGCATTTTTTACCCCTTTATGGAAGGATAATGCAGTATGTGGATGGATGGTAGTAATGTAAGTGGCTTGAGAACAAAATAAGCAAGCACTTGACCAAGACATTGAGGGTACAATTACTTATCAAATCCAATGGAGATGGGTTTCACAAGGGCCCCCTCTTGTCGTGAAACATCTTATTCTCCTTGTTAAAAGGCATTTAAAAGCACAAAATACTTTTATTAAAAATGCTTTTCAGGGCTATATGATGCTAAAAGCTCTTTCTATAGCTTGCATTGCTATTTAGGAGAGCATGTTATTTCTTTTTAATTTGCTCACTCATTCCTGAATAACTTTTCATAGGACTCCAGACACTGCAGTGTGACAGCTAAACCAAGGAGCATCGGATGCGATGGAATTGCTCTACAAGCAACCTTGCCAAAGGCCCTTTTGCTGCACAAAGCTGGCTCTATCTTTGTATATTGAGGGAGCTAAATCAATGTTAAATGCTTGGCTCTTTTCACAGGACAATGACCAGGACCTAAGCTGCGTCCTTCCTTTTTGATTGACACTTGAAACGTTGAGTTGGAATCAGCCAGAGGCACTGCTACAAGCTTGAAGCCTCTGCTGGGGATAACAACTGGTGACATCTGCAGAAAGGCCGACAAAAGGCAGTTGAAAGCCGTGTTTGTTGCTTTCCCCTCTCAGATCTCCTCTCTTTCATGGAGCTCCTTACTTGCTTTAATATTATGATTCAGCACCTGGCTCTTTTGAACCTTGCTTTAAACTTCAAAAGGCGAGGTGGTATTAACAAACATGAAACGAAAAAGTGGCAGTAGTTTGATTTACTGTTGTCGTCTTATCAAGGGGGTTTTTTGTCACCAGCTGCCACTTTCTGTCATCTTTGGAACCATTATCATTTCTCTAAAATCTAAAAGACTCCACTTAATAACAGCTTTGAATACAGGCAGGATCAGTAACCTATACAGTTCTGGGATGACAGAATCGTCAAATGAAAAGAAAGATGTTCCCAAAAAAAAAAAAAACCTTAAATAAAAACACCAATAAAACAAATAAAAGCTGTAGTACTTCTAAGTGACCTTGATTTCAGAATTAAATAAATCAAGTGCAATTCCATTGTTCTTTTAGGATTCATTTTGCACTTTCCTTGCAACATTTCTTTTTTGTTCTCAGGACTAAGGGAAAACAAAGCCAAGGCTTCCAGAGCAACTGCTCAGTGCACAATGAGCACTTGGTACCACATGAGCCCCATAAGCTCCTCACTTGTAAAAGTGCCAGTGATAATTGCCAGTCTAGTTCCACTCCTGTCCTGGTGCAGCAGCTCTCATGCAGGCTGAGATGGAGTCTTGGAAGCTACCTCTTTAGGGGAGGCTCACTGGTCAAGAATCTATTTAACTCTCACTTTTACAGCATCACTCCACATTTTCCTGCCATCTTTTTCAAAAGTGCTGTGCTGTCCTTTGGCTGCCAGGGCAGAACTTGGAATGCCTCACTGCCTCCTTGGGGCAGTTTGCCCATCAAAGCTTTCCAGTTTCAGGTAAAGGCAACCAAATAAATGCAAACAAGTTTCTGACCACAAACCAGCTGCATCTCCTTATTTTTTGCTCCACTGTCCTCTACAGGAAACATACTTATCCCTTTTGTTTGTTATTTTATAACGCTATCTACAATGAACCTACTTGGAAGTAGAAATTTCCCCTGGTGTCTTTTATACTCCTGAATTATTTGACGGACAAGCCTCAGACCTGCAGTGGCTGTTATCTCACATAGATTTGAATGTGCACTTCTGCTCCTGTGCATTTTGGTAGCTATTTCCCCCTATGAAAAAAGAGCAAAGTCACCAAAGGATCTTCTCTCCTGTCCCCAGTGAAGTGTTCTCCCTCCCACAACCTATATGCAACACAAGGCAACAAGGAAACTGCTGCTCCAAAACATTTTCCTCCAACATCTCAGCAGCTGGTCTCCCTGTCGCTGCTCATCGACCCCTTTCCAGACCCTTTTCATCACAGGAATCTGGAATGGTTTAATTTCAGCATCTCTTGGTAAAATGGAGATGAAAACAACAAAGTGAAAATCCTCTGGAATGTGAAAATGCTGATGTTCTGACTGATTGAAAACCAGGATTGCCAGAATTCAAAGTTGATTATGGGTTTTTTTGGATTGGGATATGACAAAACTCATACAAAAATGAGACGGGGGTTGCTAAAAATACCTATTATCTTCTGACAGAAGGCTCACTGTGTAATCACACTGAGGTTTTCTCACGGAGCACGTCCACATTTGAAATTTTAGTCATTTTAACAAGTGTTAATTACCACATGCTAACTAGCAGAAGTGTGTGTGTGGGAGATGTTGTATATTTGTTTGTTCCAGACTTGGAACATATTAGAATGTAGGCTTTATTCCAGTTTACTGTCCTATGAATGAATGTGTTACCCAATTACAAATGAAAGATATCACAAGAAAAAATAAGTAAGGATCTTTTCCCAGTATGTTCTTTTGATGAGGAAACCCAGAATATGTTTACCATATGGAGTCCGGTGCAAATCTGTTCTTCAGCCTATTAAAAGTGCCTGTGACACACAGGAACAGAAAAAAAATGCCTGTTAGGGGTGGAGAATAATGGAGAGGTGGCTTTTTATTTTGCCCATGAAAAAAAGAAATTCTGAGATAAGGAATAGGAGATGCATGGGAAAGTATTGGTGCTATTGGATTGATGCCCCTAAAAGAATTAGGATGAATGCAGGAGAAGAGCTGATGGCCATATTACACACGTACATACATTTATGAATATATGTATAATTTCTTGGTGTAATTCAGCCACTATATGGTCAGTATATTTACCAGTATATATGTTCAATATACTCATAATGATAACAACATTATATATATATATATATATAACATACAGGAACTGAATTTTGGCTTTATCAGTTCTTTGACAGATTTTAGAATTGAGAAAACTGAGATAACCCTTTTCTTAAAATCACTGACCACATAATCCAAGATACATATCTGACAGGCTAAGAAAACTGAGAGCATCTGAAGAACTTGAGGATGCAATCCCCACATCTGATCCATTTCTTTATAGTCTGTACAAACTGCCTAGTATAAATTCCCAGAAAAAGAAAGATGTACAGCAAAAAAATAATTCCACAATCTCTTTTAGGAGGTCTCCAGTGCTTGCAGAACAAGCCAAAAAAGGGAACTGGAGAATAACATGGCATCTGGGATTCAAAATAAAAACTGCTGGTGTTGGAGGAATACCTTCAGAAGGAGCATGTCTCTATGTGGAAAGAGATGCCAAAGGGAAAGGGAATGGAAATTTTTCTGTAGTCTACATTTATTTCTAGATTAAAAACATCTCCCAAAAGGCAACAAACAGAACCACTGCAAGGATTTAGTCAGCTCCAGAAACTCTGGTGCAGTTTTGCATTTAGTTTAATCAACATGCAGCCACTCCCAGGCAAATGGAATGAGAAAAAAGTAATAAATATAGATCTGTTTGAATCAGCTTTCTGCATAGTCTGCTCCAGACTTGTTTTTAGGAAAAACTGTGAATAGAGATTGTTTCTTCTGAAAGAATGAGGCTTTGGATCTGTTTCAAACTGATGGCATGATATAAGGTATTTTAGAAAGAAATTACTGGAATGAATATCCTATAATACTGTTTAGATTTGTAGTAAATGTAATAAAAAATGAGATTAATAACTGAGTTTAAATATATATCCAGAGTTAGAAATTCTTTAGAGAGAAGTCATGGACACAAACTTGTCAGTGTTTCTTTGAAAAACCTCAGTGAAAAATGAATGTAAAGGATCATTGAGAAATAGAAGGAAGACAAATACCAGCAACATCCCAGGCTGAGAGCAGCTTTGCTCACTCCTCCTTCTCCTCTTCTAAAATAAAAATTATAAAATATTCAATTGCAAAAGTGTAGGAACAGAAAAGCATGCGAAAATACAACCAGAGAAGAGAAAAACTAATGAAGACTCTATGTCTTGGAAAATAAGTAGGTTTAGAAAATCCTAAAAAATGCAGAGAAGATGACTAGAGGATAATTATGATTATTTGTTATTTCCCAGAACACAAGACTAAGACAACCTGATGAAATGAAGAAGCAGGAGAATCAAAAGAAATTACTTTTACGTGTGCTGCTCTATTAAATTTTACAATTTATTCCCTAGTGATGTTGTAGAAGCCCAGGGTACAAATGGCTTCAAAAAGCAACCACACAGGAAGATCCCTAAAGAGAAGACCTTTTTTTTCCCTAAAGAGTCATCTTTGGACAGCTAATTTTCCTTATAGAAATATATCTTTAAAAATTTATGAGTGTTAGTATGCTAAACTGCATGACTTTTATCATCTGTGATATCTCCTGTGTCTATATTTCGTGCAGCAATTGCCCTTCCCCTTTGACAAAATTTTCTTACAGAAGTTTAGCTTTCATCTCTACCTATGAGGATTAACTTAAGCCATCCTTTGAAAAATGGACTTGCATCTAGCTATAATTGGGCAGCGTGGGTGATTTTAGACTGTCCAATTTTCAGTAGATGGAGGACATGAGTAGTGTATTTTAGAGTTCTTCTGACACCAGTTAAGTGTTTGCAGGGTTAAGTTAGAAACATCTGCATACAATAACAGCAATAAAATGCTGATGTGTTTACTCTTTCAGCTGCTCCTGGACAGTTATGTGCTGGACACTTTTCCTTCTGCCTGCATTAACACCTTAATGCAGCCCTGACAAACACCGCTCCTTCACTGACTTTCCAGGCTGCTGAAGACATGGTCAGGCCAGATCAAATTAAGGGTTTAGATACCAGCAAGGCAGGAGTTTTAAAAGCAGCTCATGGCAGTGCACTGAGAGGTCACTGCTCCAGAAAAATGCTCTAAAACTCCTGCTCAGTATTAATAAAAGTATGAAGCATGTGTTTGTCTGAACTCTAGTGCCACCTCTGCAGTTTAATATCTCTCCTTGCTTCAAGAGTCAGTCCCTCAGTCCCCTCTTAGAAGCAGGCACCTTCACAGTTTCATGACACAGCATCCGGCCAAGAAATGTAAGATTTCTGTTCAGTGCTTTCCCAAAGTCCATTCTCATCCTTCTTCTGGGAAAGGGACTTGGGCACCACTTTACAAGCCAATGTCAACTCATCAGATTCCCCAATGTGGAATGTGTGCCATTGTGAAGATGGGAAAGCAAGATGTGCACATTAAAGGACAGAGTCAAATAGTACCACCAAAACCAAGCAGCACTTTCTCATTTCTGGGCACTGCACATGAGTAGTGGCGTTGGAGACTAGTGGGTGGGTGGTTTGTTAGGGGAAGCTGCTTTGGACTCCTGGTCAGCACTAGTGCCAGCCAACTTAAGTTATCTTTTGTTTTTATTCATATCCGCTACGCACAGCTAATCTCACACTGAGGTGAACTCCACAGTGTGCTGAAATCATGTGTTTCATCTGGAGAACTCTCTCATGCACGTGCTTATTCCCCCAGCTATAAATATCCCAAGGCAAAACCTCCGAAATGGCACCCTCCTCTGGCTCAGCCGCGCCCACAGCCAAACACACTTATCGGGCAATCGCAGCAGCTCCAACAGAGCTGAAAACTGCAGGAAACTTCATAGCAAAACAAACAGGACTGTGACAAATGCCTGCAGAGCTCTGGAGATCCAAATTCCTGTCATTCGACTGCAGCATATCAAATGTCAAGGACCAGCAGCTACACAGCAGCACTCAGCCTGCACACCTTCCCTTGGCCGGGTGGGAGCCACGCATGTTGCCCTGGTCTTCCTCCATCCCAGCAATGAAAGCTGCCTCCAGACAGGACTGAAAATTTCATTTACATCGTATATATTCTGTGGAGGTAATGCTCTGCACATGGGTGGTTCCAGCAGGCCCATGATTTCCACAGAGAGTGCCACGAAGCAATAGAGTGCAGGATTTGTGTTTCTATGCTGTAAAAAGGTAAAACACATTGCAATTAAGCAATCTGTACATATACACATCAAGGTTCAGAGTTCTGAGTTGACTTATTGTGTCTCACCCTCTAGCAGAGATGGGAGGCTCAAAATCACCTTGAAATTTCAACAAGTGCTTGTTCTATGTAATGATTGAGGGCCAGATGAAGCGAGAACACACTGCAAGGCATATGGAGCAAGACTCTTCCAGACCTCATGACACAACCTCTTTTTCTTGTCCACAGAGATACTTTTATGCATTTAGAAAAAACTGCACCCAAAGGAAGTTCTCAGAAACCTCAAGTTTTGCCTTCCACTGTAACCTCAAGAAGATGGGTACGTCACCAGAAAATGGAGCTTCTCCAGAAGTTACCAAGACCCTTTTTCAAGTAGGCACATCTTGTAAAGCACGCCATAACTTGTCTTTGGGATAGGTCAGGAGTTGGCTTGTTTTTCCACGTTCATATGGGATTGCAATCACACACATGTCAGCACCGGGCCACATGCGACACCGAGGCTGAAGGACAGGCTCTGAGAAGCACTGGCAGATGGTGATGTCTTACAGTCATGCTCACCTGCCTCTGGTTCCAAGCCTGGCAAAAGGAAGCTCCAGGTCTAACCCAGCAGACCTGATGCACCCTGATGCAGCTCCTGATGCACCCATGTGTGCTTTTTGTGGCACGTGAAAGCAGAGGCAAGAGGAGGTTTGTAGGAAAGTGGCCAAAGTAGAACTTGCTTCTCTTCCTGCAATTCCCACTATGATTCCTTGGCAGAAGGTGTGAAGCATGCTCTCTACTACCTTGTGAGATGGGGTGACCAGGGAGCTGCCTGACTTCACCTTTACTAAAGTATTTTTTTCAGCAATGCCCCAAATATGTTGAGTTCACTGTCAAGCTAAGCAGTGACTTCTTTGTCTATTTCAACTGGTTTTACTTTGAACTTTTACTTTTGGAAATTTCAAGGACAATTAACACCAGCCAGTAGACTACTTCAACTACTGACAGTAGTGTTTGTAAAACCTGGAAACTCCACACGGACTAAGCTGGCCACCCACTAGATATGGGCTGAGGCAGAGAGGCTTAACATTGTGGGAAAGTTGAATGAAGCTGCTTTTGCTTGTGGCTTCATTCTGCAGCTGGGAAGAAGGCTTCTGGTCTCAAGAGCTGTCAGCTGAGAATTATTCGCAAACAGTAGAATTTCCTCCAAAGGAAAATAAACAGAAGACATTTCAAGTGGCTTCAGCAATGCAAGACACAAAAAAGTGAGAAAAGTATACAGACATTTCTTACCACCCTTGTGCTTACAGTATTCCAATTCCAACTTAACTTTTTATTTGTTGAAAGAAAAACATTGTTTCAAGATAATGAGATTTATGGTCTAGTGAAAAAAAGGAGCCAACTCTGTGATCTCCTGACATTTTATAACCAAAATCTTTGTGAGTTATGTCTGGAAAAATGGTTCTTTCCTTTTCTTAATTCATTTCAATTTTTTAATATTTGTGCCATATTCTAATTCCAAACATTTCACCATTTAAAAAGCCCCAAGCTCTTGCCAGTAACACTATCTGGCTTGAGTCAACTTTGACACCATCAGAAAAAAATTATGCTCCTGTGTAGAATCCTTTTTTGCCTAGAGCTTTTAAGTTTGAGGAGTTTGCTGAGCCCAGGCAAAGGTTTTCAAACTGAAAGAGGCTAAATTTAGGCAGACAACTTCATAGTCAAGGATGACCTGGAGAGCTGAAGAGGCACTTTCTGCATTTCCTCCTGTGAACAACAGCTGAGTAGCACAAAGCCACAGAGCAGCAAGGAGCACCTCTCTCTCTCTCTCTCTCTCTCCGGTGAAATATCTCAGATAAGTGGAAGAGGTCAATTTAATAACCTAGATTGCCCTCAACTATTAAGTCAGATTAAAATGTCAAGCCCTTCCAATGCTAGAATTTAGGGCACTTCGTATTCCTCGCCCGGCCTTTTTCAAAGACGGGGGCCATCTGCACATCCTGGGCCCTGTCCAGGTTCACACTCCCAGCGCCTCAGTGCGGAGATGTTCGGTTTTGGTGGTTTGTCCCCCATCTAATTTCAAAAGAAGTAAAATGAAATGATCTTTTATTTCTTTCCATTTGGCCTAATAAGATCTCCATATTTTTAAATTACCATCTCTTTGCATGTGTTCTCTGTAGAGCTGCCAGTCAACGTCAAATGAGGTGTATAAATCAAAACTCTGGTTATGTTCTGATAGCATTATATAGACTGGCAGAAAAACACAGGTGAACGAGTGTCACATCTACATGAGATTTTTTTTCTCCCTTTTTAAATTGAGACATCTGTCTAATCTCAGTACTTCCCAGTAAATGAATATAGGCACCTCAGAAGCTTATCTGAGCTTGATGTTAAAGAAAAACATTTCTATGGGCACATTTGTACCTGTCAGCACTTACTGTAGAGATCTCTCTTTCTATATATTAACGTGAGTGACATCAGAATAAGTAAAATTATTGTTAATGTTAACACTGCTTTAGCACCCATTTTACCCTATTTTGAAAGGGAGACTTTCCATGAACCCAAATGCATGTGGGTATTGGATCATTTTTCAAAAACTTTGTGGAAACCAGGGAAGGACAAAGTCAGAGAGAAGGAAAGTCAGCAGTGCACGTCGCAGGGGATTATGGATGTATATATCTATCTATATGCTGGACTGATAAGCCTTCTCTGAGCTGTTTTTGCAAGGCAGTCATTTAATGCTGAACAAAAGTACAGCTGAGACTTTCTTTCCGCCACATCTAGCCACATCCACACTTGAGTGAAATGCCTTATGTGTAAACCAAGCCCACTCAAAGACACCTCAACCTTGACATTTTGTTTTCTTTTGCAAAACTCTGTTTCTTTACAACACCACTTGCCTGACATGCTCCCATGTGAAGCAGAGTTATCAGAATAATAATTAACAGGCTCTCATTAATTTAGGATCAAACAATACCCCCTAATGAAGCAGGGACCGACCAATGTGATCCCTTAAAGTGAGGCGTATGCTTTTCTTACACCTCGTGGCATCTAATCTGCCGTAACCATTAGGCACCGAGCTGACCGTAAAGGCCCGTGTAACATTGAGTCAAGGACAGTTAATGGATGCCGGAGCACAAACAAGAGTGCTCCAAGCATGTCAGTCAAGACTAACCTGAGGCAAAAACATCAAAATGCAGGTTGGAGTTTTGACATTCCTGCAGGCTCTGTACGCCTCGCCAGTGAATTTTTAAAGTCAATATCCCCCTCCTGCTCGCGAACACTTTCTATCTGATGAGTAGCAGTAATGTGGATCTGATTGAACTTTGACTAAAGTATTACTTAAAAGGCAGCTTTGAATGTGTATGCGTGCGTGTGTGTTGTTTTTTTTTTTAATAAATGTCTGTGATAACAATAAAGACAGTTTACACAGATTATCACAGGCTGTGTCTTTAGACTTCAAGGTTATATGATTAGGAAATTAGAAAAGAGATGAGATTAGGAAAACCACAGAACATTTTGAAAAAGAAAGCTTTTTACAAATTATCTCTGTACCGAATTTGCACAGAATCTGATAGATAAATCTTCTCATATTTGGAAACGGATAAATGCTACAATGTAAATAGAAGGAACAGGCTTGGGAGCACATGTCTGGCAAAAGTTCAAAAAGCATATTAAGTATTCTAATTTGTTTAAAGCTTACTTATAAAAAAATGCATATTGTGATATAAAATGTAATAATTTCTGCATGGAAATGTAATGAGCAATAATAATTGCTCTGGATGAGCACAGTACACAATGTTAGAAAGCGTGATCCCTTTTCAGATTCTACATTAAACCTTTATTTTCTTTTTACCCTTTGCACAGTGGAGTGAAATCATTAAGGCAAATGGGCACAAAATTTAAGCCAAGATCATTCCTAGTATTGGGCACTACACAGGAGCACATAGGGTGCCATAAAATTGGGGTGGTGGCAGCAATAAACACACTTCCTATTACTGGAAAAGAAGGTATGCTTTCAAGGGGAAATTGTATTAGCTGAGGTGGTACATTATTATTTAGAAGTCCAGACCAAAATTTCCAAGCAAGCTATAAAACTTGATTAATTTAGGAAGCCAACACATTTTCATGCATTCTTTGAAGTGTTTCTGATACTGCACTTGTGTGTGGTGAACATTTTGATGGGGTCATTTTGCTATTAGAGCACATCAGTGGGTGAGCCATTTGATGTGTTTTTCATTTGTCTTGTGACCTTTCACTTGGCACTGTCCTGTTGTTTCTTTGTTGTAACTTTTCTAACCTTTTAATTTTACCTGGACTTGAGATCATGCGTATTCCAGGGACACAGCAGTACAAATATTTCGCATTAACTGCACACACCTTGGGCATACTTTTTTTCCCCTTTGCCTCTTGGCTTCATGTAGCATTGCTAAGTTCTATTAAACTGTTTTATTTCAGTCCGGAGAATGCTGCATTCCTCAGTGGAGAAACTGTTACCTCAAAAGTATATGGCTTGTTAAGAGCTCAGATTTCTCTGGATCTTTTGGGAATGCTCTGTGCTATACAAGTAAATGGGTAATAAATCTCTAAATATTTTCTTTTTCCTACCAAAAAAAAAAAAAAGGAAAACATGAAAAGTCTTTAGCTAAACCCTTATGTACTGCCGTTTCTTCTGTATGAAGAACATTTGTTTGACATTGATTCTTTTTTTTTGTTTTTAAATGTTTTATTTCAGCCTATTTATACCCAACTTTAATCAGATCCCTGTCCCACAGCAAAATGCACATTTTTCACTTTTTTTTAAAAGGAGTCTGTGATAAACATAAAGATATTTTTGTTTTAACAAAAATGTTTTAGAATTTTGTGATAACAATAAAGAGCACTTTCTCATATTATCACAGCCTATTAGGTTTCCACTGAAGTCAGTGTTCAAACACCTTTTTTTCCTGACCAAAGACCTGTAGTGCAATGGAAGAAACAGAAATTAAATTTTCAAATTTCAACAGCAGTTTTCTATAACATCATGTTTTTCTCTCTTGCATGTGACTTAGCAGAGTCTAATGATCTCATGATAATGTCATGGCAACTCTGTGGAGCAGAGACCATATTAAGATGTCATTCTGATGGCAAAATGATGGCAATTCAAGCCTGCAGAGACTTTATGACAAACGATGGCAAAACAAACTCAATACCAGTCTATACAGAGCACATTATCGTGTCAAGAGAATAGTATAATCTAATAGATCTTTTCTGCCTCTAACTTCTGTGAAAGCAGTGTTGATACCTGCCTATGAGAAAAGAAGTGCAGCATCGAGGCGGCAGCAAAATGAAATCAGTATCTGTTCTTACCTCCTCTCCAAAGTATTGTTTATGAGCTGCAACACTGCCTGAGCATATTAAACTGCACTAAGCCTTTTTATCTTAGATTTGTTCACAATGGATATCTTTGTCTTTCATCACCTAATTAAAAGAGAAGAGAAAACACCAGAAAAATTCAATCACTGCGAAGTGTGCAGTAGTGGGGAAATACAATCCTAGCCTTGAGCCTGTTTTGCCAATGCTCTGGGGTAATGCCAGTCTCCAAGATGCCACCTGGTCCAGCAAGGAGCCTCCAAGCCTCAAGGGTGTATAGGAGGTTGGGGCATCCCTCTTTACTCTGTTCATAATGCCTGGGAAGGGCAGTATCCTCCATCCTCCTGTTTCATAGACACTTGGATGAGGCAAGGGGACTGGGGTGGCAGCAGTCCTCGTAGGAGCAGGCCCCCAGACTGTGACAAGGGGACAGTGGCACCTGGGAGCACTGGAGGCCTGACCACAAAACTCTGTTATGGCCAGAGGAGATGCTGGCTTGAATCTCTTTGCTGCATGATCCAGTTCAACACAAGACTCAGCCATATGGGTCACTATGATCTGATTAAATTAAGGATGCTAGAGAAGCCTTAAACCTGAATTTCCTATTTTAATTTGAATGTTACTTTTTTATGCTTAGTTAATAGTCATAATCATGTAGAGTGTGCTAGTCCATTACCACTATGTTAATGGCCAGCTAATACTCAGAAGCCCTTGGCATTGCCTTGGGGCTTGAATTCCCAGATGGTCACTAACTACCTAATAAAAGACCACCACATCATCCATAATTACTTAACATCTTGTACTTGAAAACATATTAAACAAAGTGAGCTTTTAAATATTTAGAACTAAATTACATTAAATAAATGTTATACTTGGTAAATAAATTCAGAGGTGGGGATGTATTATACGGAATTAAAATCTTGCTGCTGCTTCATCATGACTCAATTGGTTCAGCATGCAGAATGGAAACATTCAACCCATTTGCAGAGGGGCACTGTGATTCATTTTTAGCTAATGCTTCTCTTTGATACTGAGGGATGCATGACAGCAAGGTGTTACTTTTGCTTTTCTTTTCATATTGGGTACATTAATTAAAGTTATAAGGAAAACCTCATTGCATGTGCTGGCATCTGTTCAGCTAGTTTGTGCTGTGTTTCTAAGGATGCTTCTTGTTTTGGGGGGCAAAAGTAAGCTCTCCATACCATCCTTGGCACTTTCTGTCCTACAATCAGCAGCTCTACTCACTGCTTTTGTTTGTGTTGATTCCTACTTCTGTTTTGAATGGTTAAATTATAATTTTTTTTTGATCAGACATGAGCTGTACATACTAAAGAACCAGACCCACAGACACATAACAAGTGTGTATCTTCGATCAGTGAAACCAATAGGATCAGACATATGCCTCAACACTGCTTATTTTTCAAGTGTTTTAGTAAAGAAGTAGGTTTGTACCCCTGAAGTTAGGCTGAGGTTAAGGACTTGTGTGGTTTTGGCCACTAGATAAACAGACAATTCAACCGGGTTTGGATCCGTGACCTTGAGGTGAAAGGCTCTGTATTGCCCTGCCTCTCCCTGAGCTGGGGTTCCCCTCTGAGCACACTCATTTGTTAATTTTCTTTTGAAGTTAATGGCAGGATGTATCTCCCTGTCTGTATTTTTATCGGCTTCATAATTGCTCATTCAATATTTTGAGGCGTTAGAGAAAGAAACACGGGTAGCTATTGCAGAAGCTTGTTTTCCAGGAGGTGTTTGATATTTTACACAGATCCTAGGCCTTGAATGCCTTATGGCCAGGGGAAAAATCTGGCTTTGCAGGGTATCAGGCTTCTGCAAGTATGTTACAGAAACAGCCCTCACAGGAGTGTGATCAGTTATCCCATGTTTTCTGGTGTAAGCTGAGAAGAGTTCAACAGGCACAGAAAGTGAGACTTTTACAGTTCCTGGAGGAGACGGGAACTCCATGGCTCTTTGCTCTGGCAGTGCAGGATAGAGGCTTTCCCCTTCTGCGTGCCAGTCCCTTACAGAATGCCAGGGAGCTTGCAGGGAGAGCACATCAGAGATGAATACCCTGAAGCCATGTACTCTACTGCACGATCCAGACCTCAGAGAGCTTGCTCTTTCTGGTTAAATGTGCTCAAATCCAGTGGTTAATCCCCAAAAGCATGCCCTGATTTCCAGTGTAATTCTCTCAGCCAGTCCCAGTAGGGTGTGGGAGAATTGCTGGACTCTTGGCACCTACCAGACCACGTTTCCTCCTCCAAGTGCCCGGATAGGGGTTTATATTCCCAAATTTGGCCACCAGTAGATTTCTGGAAACACTGGCATCTCAAAGAGTGTTAAATGTTGAACCTGCTGGGGAGTTTTTGAGAAACACATACATTTCTCCCCTATAGCAACAGTGTTGAAATATCTCTGGAAAACTGCTAATTCATTTTAAAAACCATAAGCCTAAGTTTTTCCATAGGGAAGAGAATAACTTTACCAATCACAACACATGACTCCAGGAGGAATATAAATCTTTATAGTTGCTACATCCATCTGATTTATCACTGAAGGGAAGCATGCTTTTGTTATCCAGAAGGATACCTCCAATCAAGAGTATTCTTCTTCTGTCAATCAGATATCCAATATGCTTATTAAAAGAATACCTCTAAAAGAAATCAAAGAGAAAAACATTTTACCATCTGTTTTCAGCAGGTACGCCTTTTCATGCACTCCAAGTAGCACACTGGACCAAATCATGCTGTTCATTTCCTGAAGTAAAGAAAACATTTAGAAGAGAAGGCACAAGGACTTTGGCCTGCTATGTACACTAATTTTCTTTGCATTCCCCTATTGTTTCAATGAGTCTTTCTCATGTGAATGCATAACCAAAAACTCTCCTAGGAAGACAGTAGAGAAGGCAGAGGGCATTCAAGCACAAAGGGTACACTACAAGCAACCCCAAGGTAATTTCCAAGTTATGGCAAGAACATAAAGATGCATTATTGAAATCAAGGACATTTCTGTGTAAAATTTGATGCAATTGGAATCTTTGTTTACTGATGGTATATACTTCATACGTGGATTCATCAGCAGGAGGAAAACTGTGCTGCAGAACACAGAAAGCCAAATTCCCCTAAAGAAAAGGGGGTTTATTAGTACTTTTTAAAAGGTGTTGATGCTGACTGAGATTTGCAGTTCAGGAAACTGAGGTACAGACCCAAGTGGCTTGTCACAGGTGATCTCTGCACTCATGTATAATTTTGCTGTCCTTTCCCTGACCCAAGGACACAGCACTGATTTATCCTTGAGGATCTTAACTGCATTTCATGTTTCAGGGTGTGTTATCTCCTGGCCACTGGCTAGGCAATGGATGTTCATCTGTCTAGAGCCTTCACTGGTGAAATATCACCAGAAGAGCTGCCGCTCCACTGGTTGGTTATGAAGCCACTTGCTAATCCATGCTGATGGAGGCATCACTGACACAGCTGGCGGGTGGCCTGGTAGCTGCCCACCTTTCTGGCAGTGACATCAGAGTGACCCAACACTTTGGGCTGCATGGGACATGCCATGCACCCCAACGGCCACGACAAGAGGGCTGTTTATGCTGGTACTTCTAATGGGATTGCCCCTTCAGGAAACTTCTCCTTTCCCCAGTAGACCTTGGGCTATGAATTCAGGATTCCTCCCCCAAAACTTGTCCTTGTTTCTGCTCAGTTGTGCACCCTTTTTTTTTGCTGCCCATCTGCATTGCCCTGTAGCACGTCTGTGATGCTGCTAATCTGCTGTTTAGAAAGTATGGATCCTGTTACTTACAGGATACAGACTGTGGATAGGAATGTCTGGAGTAGTGCCAAAGCAGAGATGCTTTTATTTAGACAGGTAAAATTTAATTTTTTTAGATTTGAAAAAATTATAAAGCCTGTTTCTGCTTGCAATCATTCCTCAAGCCATTGCTGCAGATTTTGCAGCCTGCCCTTAGCTGTGGAGATTCCTAAACAAGCTAATTGCCCACCGTCAGCATTCATCTTTCTCCTTTAGCAGACTGCAAGTATCAGAAAATCTCACTTATTTAGCTAGATTTTAACTTCACAAATTGAGAGGTCTTGTCACTTGATTCCCCAAATGATACTTGTGGTTATGAATAGTACTATGCTGTATTTATTACAGCTCTTCTAAAAGGGCTCTTCCTTGTCCCCAGTGAAGTGCAGCAAGCAGAGAACATCCACGGCATTTTTCCATTTCTCAAAAAGTCTTGGCTATTTCCAGGTTTTGATCACTATCATTTTAACTTTGGACTTTTATTAAAAGTGTTTTGAGTTTGACACAATTGTAGTGGCAGATAAAGTGGGTAGATAAATGTACTTTCTGAATAGGCTTAATATCAAAAGTGGCTAAGAGAAATGGCAAGGTATTTCACCTATGAAAATTTCACATCCAGAAGATTTGCCACTTACCGCTGATAATCCTTTTAGCCTCAAAGGTTCAAAAGGTGAAAATGATTGAGGTACCTTTTGCTATGAATATTTCACGAGCTGCATATCCCTTTTTCACTGAGATCTATGTGCTGACTGAGGGCTTCTTCAGGATGAGTCCTTAGTTGACTGATGAATACAAAACACCTCTTGAACAAAAGGCATTCAAGATTAGCGGAAGACAAGACAGCCTACTTTGGTTTCTGTGAGCAGTACCTGGAGTATCAATGGAGATAAAACACTGAGTGACAGGTAACTGAAATACAGAATAACACCATATATTGTTCTCCTATTGATTGGGGAAATAATGAGAAAGTTAGCAAGTCACAGTAATGTCACAGACAGTGATGAACTTTGGAGAACTCAAGGACCAAAAAGAAACATGAAACAAGGAGCAAAATGAAGATAATATTTGGTTACAGTACAGTTCTCAAATTGTAGTGAAACACATCCCTTCGCCTTTGAGTATGCTCGGTTTTTAAAACGAAGACAATGGGAAGAAATTGCCGGGTGAAACAATATAGCTATTTTATTTTACTACAGCCAGTAATGTGAACTTCTTGGAAGACATCTTCTTTCACCACACTATTGCGGCTGGGAACATTTAGAGGCTATGAACCAAAATTATCCTCTCTATGCATAACCTTTCTAGTGTCATATCCTGCAAGGTATTGTGGTAATTGAAGACATTCAGTACCAAGAATTGTGAATTGTTTCACTGCGGTATTGAGATGAAAAACCAATCCCTTTGAAGAGACTTCTTATTCAAAAGAGAAGCGGCACCTTAGCAAAACATATCTAGTGGAAGTTTTTCTTTCTTGCACACTTAGACAACATTTGGAAAGCTGTTAGCTCATTTATCTCTTTAGGAAGGAGTGCTTTGCCCGTGCCATGGGGTCCCCAGCCCAGCCTTGGACATGGGAGCTCCCAACTTTTCCCACGGCACAGGGCAAGGATCCTTTCTGCCCGGCACACATTTTCTATATGTTGAGTCAAAGCTAGGCCACTGAAAATAACCATGCTGGAAAAGAAAGAAACTTCTGCACCACACGGGACTTCTTTACTTAGATAATATTAGAAGTCTATAAATAAGGCTATGCTTTCATCACTTGAACAGAACAAAGCCTCTGTCGGTCACAAATCCTTTTCCATTTAAGACAAGAAAAACTGCACATGAAGGAAACTCCTTCAGTTAAAACTAGTCATCTTAATTTTAAATAAAGATAAAATTGCATTGTGCTTCTCATTTACTTTTCAAACTGTTTCTTCTTATTCTTCTTGGGAGTTTGTCTCTTTCCTAGTTGAGAGTTCCTCTAAAAATATCCCTAAGGGTTATATTTTTAGGTGTAATCTTTAAGAGTCAGGAAGAACCGTGTCACCCTAATGCAAGACACATTTCAACAGCTTCATCATCACGACCACAAGCATTTCAGATGGATTTAAGACCTGCCGGGATGCAGCATCTACTTTCAGTGGAATTTCAGCACCCACTTTTTCAGCCTCCTGTAAAAGCTGTGGCCCTCAAGCTATAAAGCATTGTGAGCCAAAGCTTAGGCAAGGAAAGGTCAGGGGAAGGTTCAGGCTGCGTTTGCCCAGGTTCTGCCCAGCTGTCTCCAACTGATGGGCTGGAACTGAGTGTCTGCCTGCTCCCTGCAGCTTGCAGGTTCTTTCAGGCCCCTTAGTTTAGAGAGAACCTCACCTCTGAAGAGGTCCAGGTAAAGGCTGGGACTTCCATGCTTTGGTTTGCTTTTTTGATATAAAAAAATCAAATTTATTGTGATGTTTGTGTTCTACTGGAACATAGAAATGTCATGGTAGCTGGCCATGGTAATGCAGGATTAGTTTAGACATTCAGACTGCAGTTCTCTTCATTCTGAAATTGTAATAAACATGTGGCAATTAAGGTTCATTAGGTCTGCTCAGCTACCTGGTTGCATTTGAAAAGCTATTTCCACAAATTCCAGGCTGAAGCATGGGGTAGGTGGGACTGCACAGGGTGAGAAATGGAGCATCTATTCCTTTTCCAGGATCAGGATGCATTTGCTATTCCAAGCAAAGGGCTGGGAGATCAGCCCTCAGACTCCTTCTGCAGAGGGCAGTGGAAGTGTATGAGCCATATAATCGAGGTAATAAATATGCACTTCCAAGATCGCCCTTTACATGCTGTTTTAGGCAGCTTGTTCACTAATGCTTGCCCCCAGACGCCTGTGTACCCTCATGTTCCACAAAGGTGGGAATTTCTCTCCTAAACATGTGAAGAAACACCTACTCATGCCTTGTCTCCAGCATGCTTCACCTCCCATGCTATCACCAGCCATGCTATTAAAGCATAATTCCTGATCATGAAGGCAAGATACCCAATTCCTGCAAGACACCCGCCTTCCTGCAGGCAGTCATGAAGGAGTCCATGAGGGAATTTGCAGCCTGTGAGTTCTCCCTTGAGTAAGACCCAGCCAGAGTCAGCAGTTGCAGCAGAGAAGAAAAATCTGGTAATGGTCACAAGGCACAGCCCTTTGCTGCTTGTGAGGAGCTCCACACAGAAGCAAAGGTCATTTCTTTTGGGTCTAAGCACACACCATGCACCCTATATTGCCTTTTAAAAGGAAGAATTACATTGCCTTTAATGGGAAGTCTATTCAGCCCTCAATTTGTTAATAAAAAGGTGAAATTAATGACAAATGATCCCCCATAAAAAAATGTTGCGTTCAGGTTCAGGTTTGCTGGTTACAAAACATTTGCTACTCATTTTCTGCCCCACTATTAACGGATAAGAGAAAAGAAGGGGAATTTGTTACTTAATGTAGGATACGCATCTCATGCCATCAGATTACATCAGGTTCATCAAGTCATGCTTATATAACTTGATTTTAATTTATGGGTTTTATTGTTGGCAGGTTTCTGAGATTATGATTTGATTGAACGTCTGTTGAATGGCTGTAAAATATCTGTTAGTTTGTAAATGGACTCTAATGGATTACGCTGCTTGAATCTTTTCTTATGGAGCTGTTCACCTTTGCATGGTATAGTAGACAAGTCACATCTTGCTTTGACTGCACGCAGCATCAGCTGTAATAACTATATGTCAGAGGCTGTAGCATTGAAGATACAATCTGCTTAAAATGACTGTACACGTATCCAAGGGGAAATGCTTAGTGTCCAGGAGAACTCCAGCTGAATGATTCACTCCTGTATGTAGTTTTATAAATGCCTCCATTTTTCTACTTTATGATTTACATTATTTATCACAGGAGGTTTCTTTGACACCAAAACTTTTAAAACAACTTTTAAGGTTATGGAGACAGGTATCTGGTGCTTTTATCAAGATGGACTGCCTAGAAAAAAAGGTGGCACTTTGGCCTTCTTACACTTTGGCTTCTTCTTACCTAGGGTGGATAGTGGCAGCTCAACGCTGGTGGAAATGAGATGGAAGATCTCCAGAGGTCCCTGGAAGCTGAAGGTGCTGAGGACATTTTTTTTCCACATTGAAATGTGAGAATTGTTGATAGAGGAGCCATTAAAGTGGGCTTACAAACTTGGAGGCAGGATTTGGCTGCCTGCATTGTCAAACAATGACAGAGGACTGTGGTAGAGGGCAGCCCAAGGAGCACTGGTGCAGGGATCAGCCCAGTTGTGGCAATAGTGCTGTAGCACTATGAAACCCCAGCTCAGGGGAGAAAGCACAAACCAGTCTTTTTGCAAGCAAAAAATATCCAATGCATTGACCAAATCCCCAGGATAAGCGCAGACTGTAGGTTTGATTTTTCAAAATACTCGTTTTAGGTTGGTCTTGATCTGGAAGACATGAAATAAACATCTTGGCAAATCAACTGTTACAAGGACTGATGCAGTACAGTCTTCTCTACATTTTTGATAGAGAGACAAACACAATAGGAGGTCAAACACCCTCTCAAATTCTTTTTAACCTGTTGGGCTTTTTCTGATACACACAGAATAACTAGAAAATGGCAAAGGTTCTGTAATTTCTTAAACAACTATAACATTTCTTAAGCCCAACTACATAGGCTGTGATCACCAGTTCAACAGAAATATTGTACAGCTTGTGTTTTCAACCTGTGGATTGTTCTTGGGTCCTGCTGGACATCTGTGAATCTGTGAATCTGGAGCTGTTGTTCTGAGGCTTGGCATGCCACTGGGACCATCAGCTTCTTGCTGGAACAGAAGAGACTCTGGCCCTGTGGGAAAATATTTCTAAGGCCATCAGAACTCCCAGCTCTCCCTGCTGTAGAAGGTTAGCACAAAGCTGCAGAAAAATCTGGTTGGCCTTGAGGTAGAAAAGTTGCCCATCCTGGAGGAGGGTACCAGATGTAAGGGAGATTCAGTAGAGAGGCAGCTACTCAGAAAGTAACCCATGAAGGTTCATGGTCATACCCCCAGCTTGGTCCGACTAAATTCCTACTGAAAACAAGCTTAGATCCTGCCCTTCATTTTGTGGCACTATCAAGCCCGTTTGACTTGGATGTGTTTATGTCACACAATCAAGCAAACACTGCACACAAGTGCAGTGATCGATCTGCCCTCGCCTTGTCCTCAGTGTGACTTCATTTAGCACTGTCTGGCCCAACAGGACTCCTTTGGTGCAGGGCATGTGGTATGGAGGCCCAGCAATATGGACGGAATAGGCATGACAGGTCCCAAATCCTGGCTCTAGGCAAGATGTGGTACAAAAAAAGTATTTGGTAAGGAATTGACAATTTGCATGGAAGGCACTTCGTTGAACAAGAAGACAAGCAGGACACTGCAGTGTCACTGGTTGGGCTGGAGGAAGACTCCCCGCTCCAAATGCGGGCTTTGGGGGAGGCCAGCACCTCTATCCAGCTGCACAGACCTTTACCCATTGCATCCTGAGTGTTGGCTGCTCCTCAATGAACACTGGACCCTCCAGGGCAATATGCCATGGCTCAGGGCAGAGCAGTGACACCATCCAGCTACACAACCGCTCCCCATATGTTTTTCTGCTTGCCCTGACTTCTCAGTGCTACACCAGATGCCAGTGGGCCAGAGATGGCACCTGGGGTTCAGCGCAGTGTGGGGTCATCATCTGCATGGCCCTTTTCCTTCTGCCGCCCTCCTACACCTGCATCGGGAGGCTGGAAAGCAGCAGAGAAATCCCTGTGCTGGCTGGCAGGAGGTGGCTATCGTGTGACTCTGGGCAGGCAATGAGAAGAGGGCATCACCTTGGACAGCCTAGAGGAGAAGGTAAAGGGAAGGGCAACAAATTGCAGAATTTAAGCAAAATCAAGCTTCTCGCTGCTAAGCTTCCCCTATTCCCAGAGCCTCCTCAGGATACAACAGCCAGCAGAAGCCACAGCAATATCTAGCAATTTTCACATGGGCTGAGCTGTCTCTTAACAAAGCATCCATCTGTGTCCAGTCCCTCAAGTTTTGTGTATTGTAAGTGGTATAAACCAAACAAGTTGGTCACTTAAAATTTTATATTTGCCTCCATTATTTTTGACCAAGAGTTTCTATTGCCATTGGTGACATTGTCCATTTATGCCTATGTATAGACAGAGAGAAAAACTTAGAAAAAATGGCTGGCACCTCTTTCTGCTGTCTATGACTGGTCTGTAGAAGGGACTTCATGTCTTTCTTCAGGAGAAGATGTGCTGGGTGGGAGTCTGAAGGGAAGCAGCGGAGCACCAGAGCCCCAGGCAAACCCTGAAACCCCTGTCCGAGAGGAATTATTATTTATACTGCTGGACAGTTTTCTTCTGTGAAACAACTGGAAGTGATTTACCCCACAAATGTCTGGCTGTTGGCTGGGTAAGTAGCCAG
Source organism: Atrichornis clamosus (assembly GCA_013400975.1). NCBI lineage: Eukaryota > Metazoa > Chordata > Aves > Passeriformes > Menuridae > Atrichornis > Atrichornis clamosus. The sequence goes on along the minus strand of WBMZ01004429.1, from coordinate 71,279 downwards.
CAAACACAAGAGGAATCAGACCATGCCAGACTCAGCTAGCTGTACGCGATCCGTTGCTGATCCATCTGCAGCATATGATATTCGCTGGTTTCTCTGCTCCAGACTGGTTGGGAGAGAGGTACTTGAAGAAACGGGAAGCTGTGTCTCCACAGCTGAGCGGTTTTCTAGCTTTGTGTCAACATGGTGTGCCTTCTGGCGGCTCAAACGCTCCTAAACCAGAGCCCCACCACATTCATACCACTGTAATTTAATACATTTATTAATTGGGTTAGAAAGATTGTACAAAATTCAGCTTTCGTCCATTTCTCTATGGAGTAATCTCAAATTGCATGTCTTGGACAACCTAGTGAGCAGTGCCTGGGAATACGTAAGCACCGTCCAGCGACATGTCCTGATTCTGGACCATCCTCCCTCCCTCCCTGGGGGTTTGTGGAAATACACATCAAATTGTGGGTGGAGGGATATCCCGAGAGTTCATTCTACCTTAATGTATGCTTTGTTTAGAAGAAAATAAATGTCTAGAGGCCTGGACAGGGTGCATTTTGTTGCCTGAAACTCAGCCTAGGAGGTACTGCACCACTTAGGGACGGTCTAGGAGCAAAGTAGATCATTCAGCTAAGACAGATCTCAGTGGAAATGAATTGCCCTAGCATAAAGCTACTGTAACTCAGGAGGCTATCTATAGTTTAGGCTTAAGCATACTCCACGCTGGTTATGTGCTGCTCAAACTTGAAAGGTGTTGGGATTAGAGCTCTGCTGTACATCCACATCAGAAAGTGAGGATCATTAGAGTAACGCTCTCCTATACAACAGTGATGCAGGTCAAGTTGATCAAGGCTTTACCCATTCTCTGAAAACCATATAGGTCAAAGTTGTTCTATATAATTTATCAGCTTTGATTCCCTTCTCCTCTTATATGTTCTATAGGTGGGGGTTTCTAGGTTTTCCAAATTTTTTTTTCCACTAAAGGCACAAGTACTTTTTCGTTCTGTTCCTGAGCTACCTTTGATGAGAAATGAGACTAATGATCCTTACTTGCTTGGACACCTACTGAAGAAAGTACTTTTGCAGAGTGAGGGAGTATAGCAGGGCCTTTTTACCCTGGGTTCCAGCAGGGACCACCTTGGCAGCATTTCCTCATGCAAACAGCTCTGGCACTAGCTGCAGCCATCAGGGAAGTCCTGTTGTCTATCACAGGGTCTGGCCACACACTCGGGAAAACTGTCCTTTGACTTCATCAGGACTGCTGACTTGTCAAGAAAACACAAGATTAGGGTTGCTGGCTGGCAGGTGTGCTCTGGGCCTCATCTCCGATGAGCGGCTCTCAGGTCTGAACTGCAAGCTGGAGAAATCAGAGCAGCAGAAAGTTGGTCTATGACTGTGTCTTGTGCTGATATTGTAGTATTTTGAAATCTTTGATGTTTTCGGGGTCGGTCATGACTCTGGGTGGTGAGTGAAGAGCCAAACCCACAGTTCAATCACACCACCTTCTCTCTCCCTATTTGTGCTGTGCTCATTACACAGAGCGAAATCAATTAATTCTAACAGAGGAATAGGTTCCTGGTCTGCCTATAAGTCACCGGGTACATAATTGTTCTGTTGCTTACATTAACATCTTAGCACATGATTAGCACTGCTTGCGATTCCTGAGCTCCGGGGGCTGCTGCGCTCCCTGCACGAGAGGCTCTGCTCTGGGCCCTCCCCCTGCAACCCGCCGTGGCACCAGTGCTACATGCAATTAAAGGCCTCCCATGGCTGAAGCCTTCCGAGGGACAGAGAGACCTAAAAACATGCCTTTCTCTTGATTAGGCAGCTTTAAACCAAATAGGATTAAGGAGAGAGATACCACCATGGAGGGGAATATAATATGGGCACCTCACTGAAGTAATGGGGAAGGAGGGGAGGACAACAGCCGTTCACTGAGCAATTCACCCATTACTTTTTGAAAGGGCTTAAAATATAGAAAAAAAAATATTTCCTTTTAAAATTATATTTGAAGTATTGAAAACACATATCTTTAAATTTCAAGTTTGGAAAACATATAATCCTCAAAACTGAAGTCTTTGAGGCACTGGAAATCAAAGAAAAGTTAGTTATGGCTTGTGAGCTTTTTGTCTGTAGAAACAAAGAATTCATGGTCAACAAACAAGCAGCTCAGAATCCCCTCTTTTTAACAAAGAAAAGTCTTTTCTTATGACTATTCTTGCTGGATTAGGAAACCAAAAAAAAAAAAGAAAATCAAACAGGCAACAAATAATTTTACCATTACCAGGTAATATGTGTTAATTGCTCAGTTTATATACTCTGAATGACATACCATTAGAGACTGTGTATGCATTGTAACTAGAGCATTAATAAATTTAAAATGTGCCTATTAGGATGACAGCTTTGGAGGTGCAAAGGAATAACAGTTATCACTTGGCAGAAGCAGATCTCACCCCATCTGCCGAGACTTTGCATACATTTTCAGCTTCCTGAGCAATGATTAGGGCTGTCAGAACCTCTTTAACCTTCTAACTGCTGGTCCCAACTGGCCTTAATTAGAGACTAATGAATTCAGAAGATGCAGGCCGTGAGGAAAACTGCCTTGACAGTTTGTGTACAAATTAAGCACCAATTACTTCATGCATCTTTTGCATTGCTGATACAAGTCTCTGTTATTATTTTTGAATATGGTCATTTTAGCATAAACCGAGAACTTTGCTAATGTATTTTGTCATTTTTATGGCTCATCATAAAAAAAAAAAAAGAATACCAGGAGGGTCATGAATATGTGAAATAAACTACTGTAGATGATAAAAAGAAATTCGTTTTCCTCTAGGGAATATCTTCCAACATTTTTCCCCCTAATATAATATTATTATTATGATTAGTCACATAATGATTGCAATTTAAGAAACAGGCATAACATGGTCCTCTGAATATTTTTATTAGGAATATAGTTGCTGTTATTAGCACAAGAAGGAAAACCAAGATACAGGTAAGAGTCTTCTAGTTCTGGGATCTCAGAAAAACTTCGGCACCCAAACGTTAGTAGAAGTTTGCTGACCCTCTTACGATTAGAAACAGGAGCACAGGGAGCCATAGCTGTATAGTGAAGTGGTTCTGGGGGTTTAAATCTCCCCAGTTTCTCCCTCTTATCCACATTTAGAAGTCATGAGAGGTTCAACACATGTTTTTCTTGGAAAATGACCCCTAAGTCCAGTGAAGGTGCACATATGCCATTATAACCTGACAAGGCAGGGGAATGCCCACAACATTGTCTCAAAAACTTTGCTTGGAGAAAGTTTAAAAAACTCCTACCCCTGCTGCTTCTGTCAGACCCAGTGGGAGAGTAAATTTGACTTTACTGAAAAGATGACAGAGCTGTGCAGCTCCTGAGCTGCAGAGTGTGTATGAGGTAGGCAACCCTCCAAGCAGACACACAGCCATTCCTTCACTGGCCGGTTACCTCTCTCAATTTGGACTGCTACATCTTTTCATTTCTCCTAATTACCATCATGTTCCCCATTGCATTCAGTGAAATTCATCACCGCTGTGCAAACCAAGGGTACTTCTAACCCATCCACAAAAACTCTCTTGGCTGTGCTGCTGCAGAAATCGAGGTCAGATCAGCCTCCTCCCTGAGCATCTCCTGTCCCTGCTTTCCCTGTTGCTGGAAGGAGGGAGCCTCCCCAGAGGCTCTGTGGGAGGAAAGCCAAAGAGAAGCAGAGGGACGGAAGAATTAACAGCACATAGTGAAATTTTGCCACTCACATACCAGGTTAGACTGTGGGATGTTTGCTTTGTAATCTGTGGCTGTTCAGAACCGAAGAGCACCAGCACTACAAACTTCTCCAAACACAGAGGTGCTCTATGTGAAGGAAAGAAGGACAGTTCTATCTCGTGGTCAAAATCTCTCCAAAGAGGAGATGGAGCATTAAAGCAAACTTGAAAACACGAGACCATACTCTCAGTAGCAAGCCACAGAGCCAGCATCTGTGGGTCTTGAACTTCAGTTAAATAAAGCCCCAATTAATATTGCTCATGAAGTTTTGCCTTTGTCCACACAAACCCATGGACACCCTCTTGGTCCAATCTCTACATCACACAACAGTTTCCTCTACACAATTTTGTCTTGCATTTCATTGGCAATAATTTTAAATTTCTCTAATGAAAATGACTTAAGGATCTCATGTAACTTTTCCCTCACTGTTCCTATCATTAAGGGTTATTTTCTGTTGATAACCAACACTTTCCTGATTGCATTTATATCAGTACAACATGATTACAACATGTAAAACTGACATATTTTTACATGTATGACAGAGTCCTTTATTTTCCTTTGAAAATTTATTCTTTTATGAGCTGCCATTGAATTTAAAGTCCTTAGTAAATTTCTTTTTATCTGTTCTCATCAATCAGCCTTCAGTCTGGCCTCTCCCTAGAGAACAAGTCTATGCTCCAGATTTGGAGCTTGCAAGGTTGTGATTCCCTAGACCAAGACATCCTGTGACCGTGAGGGTGTTCATTGAAAACCACGTTCAGAGGTAATTAGCTGACCCCTACAAGTTTTCTAAGGTAAGTCTAAGTTTGTGGCTTGGATTTCTCCCTAACCCAATATAGATTTTTCATAAACTGGCTTTGTTACATTAATGGACTTTGCTTAAGCCTCATTCTGTTTCCATTGTGGTTTCTGTTGTGTTTTTGCCAGTTCTGATCACCCTTTCCCAGTGTTTAATAATAATGTCTTCTCCTTCAGTAACACTTACACATGGAATGAATGCAGATCTGACACTGTCATCTGGGTTATCATTATGCTGTGTTTGGCTCCCTTCTGTTTATCACAGTTCCTAAAGCTCAGGATAGAGAGGGGACTTGGAATAAAAGAGAGGAGAGGGGACACGGCCCTTTTGTCTGACCCAAAGCCCTGGTGTGTGATGAAGATATGCTGGCTTTGATGTAAATCCTGCAGAGGGGGTTTCACTTTGGTGCAGAAGGTCGAAGTGTGCTGAGTAAAAAGGGTGAAGAGCACACACAGGCGTGCACCCGTCTGTTCTGTTTGTGTCTGCTTGTGCTTGTGCAGGCATCCCACCCTCCAGCAGCTGGTCCATAATGAGACCACAGGACTTTGCCACCGTCTGGGTCAGAGCAGCAGGCTCTTCAGCCAGCCCCAATCTGGAAAGCATAAAACCACTGATGCAGAATCCCCCCTTCCCAAGAAGGTGTAGGATTTCTGTGGGACAGTAATCCTAGCTGTGGGGTCTGGTGCATGGCCTTGTCACACCACGATTTTTTGGTTGCCTGTAACTTCTCACTCTCCCTTTGGAAATTGTTTTGTGAGCACATCACTCTCCACCTACTGTGGTCCGGCCTCAGGTCTTGTCCTCCTCTCTGGCAGCTGCCGCACCTCTCTGTGGCGATGGCACAAACCACACACTGACCTCCGAGGCACCCGGCCAAACTGGAACACCTTTCCCCGGCATTTAGGAAAGGTGTTCAAAGTTCTGAATTTTCTTCACTTCTTTTTACTGAGTAAAGCTGTTGGCTTTTTCGGGTGAAGATATGGGTTTCAGTTCTGCTTTCAAGATTTACTCTTTCACCTGGGTAGTTCCATTCAGTTAATCTACCCCACCAGAGAAGCTGAAAAAAAAAAAGCAGGAGGGGAGACAGGGAGGGAAGAAAAATTAAATTAACAGCAAATTCAAATCATGGAATAGTTAGCAGTCGCCTCATAGAAGACATTTATATTTAACTACTGTACATGGAACCAAAGCATCCCCTGCAAAAACAAGCACTCTACGTATAAAAATTTAAAACCACATTGATAACCCATCTGGCATCCTCCTAATTATGAATCTCTTAGTGCAGTAATATTCCCTTTAGAAGCAAAACAGTAAATACAACAAGGGAAACATGATTATGAATTTCTTTTTGCTCTGTCTTTCAAGACAAGCGTTCATTCACATGTGCACCCAAAATCTTTCTCAACTGGAATTTATTGAAGTAAAGACATAACACAATGCCTACTAATTAAACATTTAAGAAGAAAAAAATACCCTGTTCTCCATCAGGAGACGATATTAATAGGTGCTTCATAATACAGAATGTGTTTGAACCCCAGCTGTCTTACCCAATAAATACAGAAGAATAGAAAGGCTCAGATTCTCCCTTCATCTTCATGTGCCAGTCTAACCAGTCCAGCTTCATAAAATCCAGTCATCTTGTGGAAATAAAGCAAAAGGCTTAATCATCTGGAGACAACTTATTTGCCTTTCGTGGGAATGCTGTATCTGAGGAGGTGCTACCTATACATGACTTCTCTCAACAGAGACCAGCTCTCTTCCCTGTCTGAAGGGCAGCAGGAAAGGCAGGCAGTGATTTTTGGGGGAAGTTCTGTCCTGGGCCATCTGGCTGAGGGTAGACTTGTTTCTGTGTTGCACTAGGGACAACAGTGGCTTGAATAGCTGCTTCCTGTAAAGCCATTATAGCTTTACAAAGAATAAGATCATTTTATTCATTCTAAAACAGATTCTCTCTAACAGGAGCTCTGGAAAGAACTCACAGAATGGGAGTATCTCCCTTAAGAAGTCCCTCAGGTTTGGGATTGTTTTGAAGCACAAGTTTATCAAAAAACTTTTAGGTAATGAAATCTCACAGACCCTGAGCAAGGAAACCCCTATGGAAACTCAGTATCAGCTAGAGATTTCTATTGTCGAGCCTGGGGCACTGGAGAAGGGACAATATGCAGCACCCTCAGAAAACTTGACCCATAGCAAAATTTCAAGGGCCCAAGTTAGTGATACTTAGGTTCCTTACTCATCATCCCTTTGATTCTGGTTCCTGCTCTCTAATCAATATCTTCCCATGGCTTTTGTAGAGTCCCTCATTAGCTGAAGCCACTGCTTGCAGCAGCAGGTACCAGTAACCTACAGCACTGTGCCAGGCTGCAGCTTAGCAGCAGCTCAGCATCTCCCCATTTCACAGAGTTCCCCCTGACCCTGCACACAGGGAGATCTCCAAACCCGATAGCTCAACAGACTGAGCTGCTCAATATCGATTACCAGCTTTAAGAAATCTTTTCAGTTCAGTCATAGGCTTATCTGCTTTGGTTGTCACATGGTCGGGGATGATGCCATCAATACAGATTATGAATCTGTCTCAGCACCCTATAAATCTGCAAGTTTCCCAGTTTCAGCCTTGCTAAAGCACTGCAGTCGGTCCTGCTGGGCGGTGAGAGAGGCTGTGTGTGCACCACGTCGCACTGTGTTGGCTGTACAAAGACTGGGAAATGAAAAATCCAAGAGAGGCTTAACAATGCTCTTACTCCGACATCTGCTCCCAGCAAGGGCATCTAGGGACCTGCCGCACAGGTTTTTTTTTCCTTAAAGATGATCACCGTGAATGTTGCAAAAAATAATAATGTAAAACATTTTGACAGCCAAGTAAGCCATGAAACATTAAATCTCCAAGGCCCATATGCTCCCCTCTGCTAACACAAGTGGAGAGGAGCAAAAACCCTGTGGAAGCTGCTAGGGAGAAGCAGTTGAGCCACATCACAAGTATCCCATTCCCCTCCATCCTATCTGCAACATTCCTGCCCCAGAGATGGGAACAGGAAGGAATGTGAGGGGCAGAGGAGTACCTTGCTCCTCTCTCAACACTGTTGTCCTTCAGACTTGGAGGACTTTTCTTGTGCTTGCAGCTTTGATATCCAGCAGCCCTGCTGTAGCTGTTGGGAGCCCAGGGAAGCCTGACTGTAGGGAGCACGGCATGGCCACAGGACAAGACGACGGAAATCCAGTTCTCCAAGGCACAACATTTTTATGAATGCCCTGAGGTCCGTGGGATTTTCCTGCTGCTCTTACAGCCTTAGCTGGCTTCCCTGTGAGAAATTTCATCACACAAAATTGGTACTTTGAAGAAATCCCTTGGATTTCTTAGCTCTTCGTAAGAGCTCCCAGTCTTGCCCCATCCCCACAACCTCACTGAGTTGCAGAACCTCTTCTTCACTGACAAGACTAACCCCAAACCAGGGATCATTTTGGGAATGGCTTATGTTCCAATTGACTTCCAAAGATACCACCCCCTCTTGGCCCGCTCAAATAGGAGGCAAGCACCACTGAACATAGAGCCAAGGCTTACCAGAAGCTCTGTGGGGTCCCCAGAGCAATGTGCTTGTTGTCACACCCCAACTCAAAAGCCCCCATACCTAGTAGTTTGTAACTGCAGATATGGGTGAACAAGTTTTTGCAGCCTCAACAAGAATCCTCAATCCTTCAACCACCACATGCCCACAGACATAACCATGAAATCCACCCTTAGCCCAAGCAGTAACTTTTTGTCACTGCAGTTTCTAAAATTATATCCAAGTGAAAAGCACTGCACTGGCATTAATGGTGCTCCTGGACATAGAGTGTTTCAGAATTAGATATTTGTGATGCAGGTGGCAACACTAAAGTCCTGGTAAAGGGACAGTTTGTAACATTGTAAGTTTGGCAGTGTTAAATGGGTGCCCTTTAGATTTGGATATCTCTTCTCACTAGAGAGGCAGCAGTGGCTGGCACGCACACAGACACAGAAAGCCTTTCTGAGGCTTCCATAGGGGAGGCAGAGGCACCTGAGGCTTCACATGCCTACTATTTGGCAGTAGGTGAACATGCTCTCACATCAGATGTTAAACATTCGGTGCCTCTCAGTTTTAATGAATCATTACGACTGAAGAAATCAAAGGTCCCATGGGGAAGAGCCGCATTGGAACATCAGACAAGGAAAACTTGGTGTGTTGGTTGGTTTTTTTTTTTAAGATAAAATGAATAGAATTATCTTCATTAATTCAATAACCACAGAAATATTTACAATGTAATTACATCCATTCTTGTTCTGTTCAAATATTATTTTAAGGGCTTCTTGGCATCGAAGAGCCTCTTTCTTTGAAACTCCTGACCCAGTGTCAGGACAAGAACAGACCTAAGTCTCTTAATCTAATGGCTGTTAGCGGGGGTGACTACTTTAGCAGTGCTCGGCTGAAAAATGAACTTTGCAATAAATGACCTTCAGAGAAGAAGACTATTCATGTTAATTAGTAGCTCTTTTCAAACAGGACTTATATATGCATTAGGCTATGTCATTTCAAACAATGCCATCATTGTAGTAAACATCAAGACAAGGCTCAAGTACAGTTATGGAAATTTTAGAAAACTCTAGTTAGTTTTTTTCCCCTAAGATTATGAGTTATGATTACTGATGTGTTGCACAATAGGATCTCTCCTAATGGCTTTTAGCTTTTGCCACTGCCAACTTTTATATTTAAAATCCATACAATTATGGACAATTTATAGGCATTATGAGGCTCTCTTGCCCCATTTTTTGTACTGATTCTTACTGATTCAAAGCAGCTTTGAACCCGGCAAATCAAATGCATTTTGCTTAAAACATAACATTCATTCTTACAGAGCCCGCTTTATTCTTATTAGTACTTATCACTTATTATGCATATTTAATTTAAGAATGCATGTTCTCCATTAAAAAATCAGAATGTTTTGAAGTACTGGGAAGTGATTATTTTGGTTAGTTCCCCTTGATTAACCACTCAAATGTGGATGCATTCTTACTAAAGCACATACATAACAAGAATTGGAAAATGGCAAAAGGAGGCTACCAAAAGAAAAAGCATGAACAGAATAAATTGACGTGCAAAATAAGAGGCATGATTTTTAAAACAGCTTATGTCTAAATGCATCTTAAAAGATAGTTATAGAATATAAAAAATTTGCTATCTGGGGAGAAGATAAACTTAGTACAAAAAATCTGGTTGAGAAATATTATTTGAAGTTACAGTAGGTAGAATAAATTGTGCAAGTAAATTGCATGATTCTGACTCTACATGAATTTTGAGCTATATTTATTAACTAATTAAAAATGCATTTAAGGAGTCTCTTCCTTGCTGTTGACTATTCAAACTCAAACACAATATTAATTTTAAAAGCTAACCTGTCAGGCACTAGGCACAGTGGCTTCACTTTCCAAAAAACATACATTCTTATGTAATTAGAGAATTAAAAATAAATGTATTGTGGAATAGCATTTTAGCAAGCTGTTTAATACATAAAGTCATCTGTGTTGCAAAACAATTAGCTAACAAAGGGGAAATTAATAAATATTTATAAGACCAATGGATATGGTTTGTTTGGAGCCTTGCAAGATTCAGAAAAGGTAAAGAATCAGTCAAGCAAACTGCAAGACTGGGCTCATTCTAAATATCTGGCACATGGGAGTGTACTGTATTCACAAGTTGGCGGGGCTGCCATAGAACATACCTGCTCTCTGGCCTGAGCTGGGACCAGCCCTCAGAAATGGGATGATGGGAAAATCTCTCACCACTGGCTTGGACAAGGAGGTGCCCGCTCAGCACTCTGGCTTTTCGAAACCATCTTCACCAGGATCCAAACTTCCTTCACACATTATGTAGGGAGCCCAGCTGCTTACCTTCATATCACAAATTCCTACGGGCCTAATAGCTTCCTGAACACTCCTCCCTGTGAGGACAGCCCTTTCTGGCTGCTGACAACTCCTTTCCCACTCTCAGCTCTTGATTTTGTAACACTGAGCACAGGGACTGCAATAGTTTAGATGCAGCTGAGGTTTTATTTAAGCATGGACAGCATACAGACTTTTTTGGTTTTAATTTTTTTGTCATTTCAAAAAGAGACACAAAGTAAAACCTGAGGCACCCTGGACTTGATCTTCCCTGCTGGGTTTTTCTGTGTATGTATGGCATTATTGTATCTGTTCTTTAAAGAAATGAAAAAAAAGAACGGACCAGATGTGGGATTCATTTTATTAATATTCAATTTGTACGGAATTAAAATAAATGATTCCTTTATTTGCCACTTCTGGGAAAACATCTTGAGTTAATTTTGTTGTGCTCATAGACTTGTAGAAATAGCTCTGGAAAGGTACTTCACGAGCTCATCTTGTCCATCTTCCTGCCTCAAGGCTGACTCATGCCCAGTGCTCTCCAGCAGCATGATAAATTCAAGTATAACAATAACCTTTTTTTTTTACCCCACAAAAATACTGCAATAGAAAGTAAAAGATTAAGAAACAAGACAGCAACATGTGATGACACTGTCCTAGGATATAATGCTGTTCTTCAGGCACCTATGTAGCTGCTCCTGTGTCCTCAGCACGCCCAGCTGCAAGTTGAGAGGAGACCTACCCCGACTCCTGTAGATTTATCTGGCTTCAGATAGGGCATTTCAGCCCTACTCTACTCAACAACTTACTGCATCTACTCTAAGGGCACTCAGGCTTCCTCCAAAACCTGCCCCACTACAGTGGGGCTGAGAAGGTGTGATGGTATCACGTGCTCCTGATGACATATGTTGAAAGTAACCCAACACAAGGCATTTTCAAAGGGCTGATCTCCTGAGCAGAAATTCAGGCCTACATCAGTTATTCCAAATTGTCTCTCAGAAAAAGAAATACAAGTCATTGATGGTCATCTGGCTCCACGGGTGTAGGGGGCACCAAAGCACGACACAACATTTTACAAGGGCAGCAGGTGTACCAGAGAAGGTAAAGTTGTTTCTGGTTCCAAATAAAAGAGTATATCATAGGCAGGACTCCTAGGATGCTGCAGGTTCTGTACCTGGTCATGGAGCCCCACTTTATATCTATATCAGTATTATTTGCCAGCTCAGAGAACACATAGAGAATTAACTCTTGACTGGACAGCTCAACCAAACCTGTCTTTTCCAACTGTATTACAGATGTCATTTTCAATCCTGCTTCCTCCATTCCATCTTCTTTACCTCCTTGGTGGCCCTTGCCACTCAACACCTGTCCCTGCACACACTCTGCCTGATCTGCAGCTTGGTCTCCACACAATGGGCTTTCAGAGCTTGTTGTCTTGGGATTGGGAGGCACAGGATGAGAAGAGACACCGGCACCATGGCCTAGATATTAGACTAATGTCTCCCAGTCCCAACCCGCAGGACAATCCTGTAGTGCTGCTGCAGTTTTGCTGCTTCTCACCTTTACCCAGGGGGAGGTATGAGGAACCACATGTCGGGGGGCAGAGGCAATGTCCTGACTTGGGAAAGACTGGTCTGGGACTAGGAATAATGGGAGGAAAACGAGCAGACCACTTAATCCTTCTCACATCCCTATTCCTCCCACCCCCAGTTAGTGGGTTTGCAGTGTTGCTCTTTACAGGGAAGGCACTGCAAGGGGCTGCTGCCCAGCCGTGCCTCCCCTTCCACCAGTTAGCCCTTTCCAGTACTGGTCACCTACAAACCTCGCCCTACTCCTCAGGGACGTTTACACCGTGTCAGTGTCCCAAGTAAAACAGCACTTCATTTCGGGCTCAGGCACTGGCAAAAAATCCTGGGCAGCGTTTGGCTGTTAGTGCTTTGCCTGGCGTGGCAGTGCTCCGGGCCAGCTAGCGTAACTCCCAAAATAACCTGCTGGGCAGCAGCCAGGCAAGGAATGAGGAAGAAATGCTGACTCTGTAATAAAGAATGTGGTACTTGTATTCAGCCTAATCCAGCACTGGCACCACCACACACAGCCCAGAGCAAGGCAGCCCGGAAACGGCAATGGAAGCAGGGAGAAGGAGCAGGGCAAGGGGCACCTAGAGCTCCAGGGAGCAAGGACATAGGGATGGAGCCATGGCGGGAGTGATAACAGCCTTGACTGCGTGAAGGATGCCTCATGGCAATTAGGAGTCTAAGAAGAGAGAACAAGAAAAGTGTTAGGAGATAGCAAAAGGAAGATTGTGGTCCAACGGCACAGAATAACAGGACCCAGGCTCCCTGCAGTGATGCATCAGACCTACTCACTCAACTGTAGCTTTGTTCTTCTGCACTAGGGGTTAGACAAGTTTAGAGAATGCAATCATTTCTGCAATAACCCCCCACGCTGGGTGACTGCTGTTTTGCCTTCTTCATGCTTCCAAGTCTCAGGCTAAGCTGTAATAGTTGCTCACCATCACTTTGGATGTTCCCTCTCTCAACCCTGTACGAGGCAGTTGGCAAGAGACCCAAAAGCTGTCCCTGGATCTGCTGGCCTGGCTGGGGAGTGGTGGTGTCTCACAATTAGGACATGCTGCTAGCTCGCTTTCAGGCATTGCTTTGGCAGAGAGCAGGGAAAGAGCTTTACTCCCAAGCATTGTTCCTGGTGGGAAGGTTGACACAGCCACCCTGTGTGTGAAAAATTTATTCGTGGACACAAGTCATGGTGCTACACTTCAGTGTGAAAGAATGGGCCCCCATCTGGATTATTTCCAAATTCGAGACAGTCATTCAGGTTAGCTATGGACCATGATTGTGGGTATGAACAGTAAAGACTGAATTTCAAAGGGACTTCTCCACCCCTCTTCTGAGAGCACCAAAGATAAGCAAAAGTGATATTTTTTGGTAATGGTGAGGATAGAGGAGGCTACAGATGACAGCCAGTGCCTGGGTATTTGTCCAATAAGTAAAAGGCTCGTGTACATTTTTGCATTATAACCTAGGTGTGTATCAGCTCAAGCAAATGTACTAGCTCAGTTGGAAATCTTGAGTGTATGTTTTGTCATGGACTTCTTATGGGCAGGATTTAATTCATGGGGAAGTGCTTTAGTCTGTGAGCAGTGGTGTCAGAGATATCCTCTGAAACCAGAAACAGACAGGTGGTGCTGGATGGGGTGCTGGGGTGGTACCAAAGTAACTCCTGCTTGTCATGCTCACAGAGTACATGAACAGTGGAAACTTGCTTCTAGTACCTCGACCCAAGTGACAGGATCATTGTGTATCACAGGCCAGACTTAGGTCTGGAAGCTCAGACAGGGGGCATCCTAAATTGGAGCCTTCCTCCTTTTACTTCGAAATGACTAAATCAGCATTTACTTCAAACACGTGCACATCTGTGTAAAGCCCTTCTCTCTCACACTTCACTTCCCATGTTGGGTGCACTATCCACTGGAGGTAAAGATGACATACTTTTCATGATTCATTTTTCTTTGTAATATTTCAAAGTCTTGCCATCCTATCCAGTGCCTAAGTGACTACAGTTTTCAATGCTATGTTGGATACAATGCATTTTATAGTTACCATTTTTTAACAAAATATATTTACCTTCTATTTCTAGAAGGCAACAAGATAATAAAAATATCCTTCAAGAACCTCTGGCTTCATTTAGAAAACTGATTACATTTGTGATGAACTGAAGCATCACATTAGGTATGAAACAAAGTGAAAGTAGATGGTCCATACTCAGAGTGAAAATTGTTGCCTTTCAATAAGGTGAGTAAGGATACAAGAATTTCTCAACTAGATTTTTCTGCTTCATGGAAGATCTGAGTGAGCCATTTGCTATTAAAATGCCTCTTCAGAAGAAATAATGTTTTCTAGTATTTATAAAATACATTTAGCTTCTGCAGATGACATGAAACAAAACTATCTTACCAACTGCTGGCTGTTTAGCATGTAAATTAGCTGGTTTACTAGAATTGAATTTATATGAGAAACTTTATACAAAATCCTCTTGTTTCTCTAACCCACTAATAAGATCAGGAGAACAACACAAAACATAGATTAAGTCTGTTTCAGATATAGACTCTATCTTGTTGGCATAGGGTACAATAATATACCTTACAACAGAGTCAAAAGTCATGCAAAAAGTGGAGAGTACTTTTTATGGAGTGCCAGAGCTCTTCATCAGTTCTCAGGGTATAATTTACCTTCATACTTTTAAATAATTACGTGTAAATCTGTGTTTTTACTGTGTCAATAATTTACATGAAAAGGTGAGCCCTTGCCTAACATAAATTCCTGTGGAAGCTATATATAATTTGTATTACAAGCATGCTTGTGCACTGTACTTTGCCCACACTTAGCAATAGAGGTATTTGTGAACCAAGGATTTCTTTAATGTTTTTATATTCAGTAAAAGAATGCACAGGGGTCAAAGCAGGATTGATTTGAAGGAGTTAGATTTTAAAATCCCTTTAAAAATCAGGACAAAGGATACCACACTATTAAAATAAAATGCTTAAAAATGAAAAGTATTATGCATGCTACACAGTAGAAGATCAGATTTTTATTAATGCAAGTTTTAAATGCTGATTAATCCTCTTGAGAATCAGTTTCCCAAAGCTTTGGCCTGCATTCAAGTCTTTTTCAAAGGGGCACATCACTTCCATTATTCTGAATATTAATTGAACAACATTATAACTAAGGATACAAAGCAAGATTTAAAACGTGATTACAGCTGTCATTGCTTACATCTAAATAAGTCGTTGGAAATTGAAGCTCAGGGAAAAAAAATAATTAAAAAAAAAATTTTAAAAAACCTGCCATAAACCTCTCTTGTGAGGATGGTGAAGCTGCTGCCTCACACGGCCCCCCCCGCGCTGGGGCAGGATGGATGTTCCGCGCACCGCGCGCTGACGGCTCGGCTGGCGGCTCACGCTTAATGTGCTCCCACTAACTCCCCCCCCCCACCTTGCATACTGTGGGTGTGTTTTGTCTGGCAAAATAACAAACGTCCCAGAAAAACACCGTCATTTTCAGATGCTAACGGGAAGAGGGATGATAATTGTTCAAAAGACTGAGCTGTCCGTATCCTTGTTAACTTCCAGAAAGGGTTTGTTTTGTTTGTTTGGCATAAACCATTTTCTGATCCAGCTTCAGCGCATGCCTCTACACAAACATTCATGTGCTTAATGCTAAGCACGTGCTTAAGTGCATTCCTGAACTGGTCCAAAAGGTACCTCCTTTGAAATTTTTGTCCATAGCTGCTGTTCTTGGAAATAGGCCTTTTTTGGTGAAAACTAATGTGGAGTTACAGTAACCATCTAATTCTGACTAGACAAATGGCATTATGGTAGAAGTATTAAAAATTTATAGTTCTATTTACTAAGTTTATTTGTTGGCCATAAAAAGCTGAATCTTACATAATATAAAAAGCATCCAGTCCTAATGATGAAAAAGATATAAAAAGATAATGGTGCAATCATAACATGTCTCTGAGAGTTTGTACATCTCAGTTGCAGTTTGGCACATCGTGTATTTGTGTTGTGCCAAACTGGCACCAAACCACAATATGTTAGTGAAAAGGGCCCGCAGTTTAAGAGGAAAATCTAGAAGTGTTAACTATACACTGTCTAATTATACAACCTTACTGTCCCAGAATGTGATTTCTGAAACCATTTCTGACATATGGGAAGAGGGTAGAACAGCTGGTCATTAAGGTTTTCTCAAGACTATTTAGTAACACACTTGAATGTAATTAAAGTGCTACATTAAATACTGCACTTGTGTACAATGTATTTTTAATCTTTATGGCATGCTGTAAAAGTAAATAAATGCAAAGCGTTAACGTTTCTCCCCTTCATCTCCTAAATTGTTAAGATATAATGACAGCCCCAATCCATGCCGTGTGCATTACCTGAAGAATCCTCTGGTGCTCTGTGAGCATCCTGTGCAGCAGGTAGGAAGCAGAACCAAGCTGAATTGTGCAAGGCGGATATAAGTTTATTTGGTTTCGTTTGCCTAAGTTGATCCATGATGACTTACCTGGATATGTTTCAACAGGCAATGTTGCAATGATCCTTTTATTGGAAGGTTTCCTTTGGAACCAGTCAAGGTGATGTAAAGCAACTTTGACCCGTACTGGATCTAACGCAAGAAGCAAAATCTGGATACAAAATGAGCAAACATCTTTGGAGCAAACTTTACTCTCTGATGTCCCAGTGGGCCTTCTGCCCTGAAATAGAGAGTCAGAACTCAACTCCATACAGATGCAGATTACAGAAGTACTCCATAGTCTTCATTGTGATAGAAGTATCTAGAAAATCAGGACAGCTAAACACTGTGTGGGATCAGGGCCTAGTTATTTATGCTTCCCTTCCTTTACTGTCTGTGGCTGTCTGTGACCTGTATTTCCATTTCAGACAGACAGACAACAGCCAGGAGATCCATAGAAGCTTAAGGCCACTGCAAAGGAACTTACTTGAATCATCCAAAACCTGTGGAACAACTCTTATTCTGAAAAATTACCTGGAGATTGGTGCCAGTACTCCGTTAATGATAGCCTGGGGATTCTGTGGTCCTAAAACTGTGGAGATGCTGTAGCATTGTGAATAAGACATATTTTTGATGCACTTTTGTGGTTTGATGCACAAATGGGTAAAAAAAAAATAAGTTTTAACATACTCATTTTAGTGCAAAGTATTTCTCTGCATTAGACTTGTGCTTTCTGATATTGGTGTTTGTTTTACATTCTTTAATAACTCCTTTGCTTTGAAAAGAGAGCCCAGGAATTTATTAGAAAGTTGAAACTGTTCTTGACGTCTCATAAATTCCAGTAAATACAGGTTTTAATTGATTTTTTACTGAATATGATCAAGAGCTGTTGTCAGTTTCTTCAGTTCCTTGGAAGAATTTTTTTCTGTGAATTCAGCACTTTCTAAAAAATACTTTGTTCTGCACTATGGTGTTTTCTTTTGAGTGTGAAGGATAGCTTTACACGGCAAACACCAACACCAAATGAAAAAGGGAGAACAGAGAAGAAGCTTGTAAGAAGCAGGTTTAACAAAGCACTGGGGTTGTAGCTTCCAAGGCAATAAACTGGCAGTCTTCAGGAAAGCTACAATGAAAACCATGGAGCTGAAAACAAGTGTGTACCATGTTCACATGAGCTATCTGGTGGCAGTGATGAGTTCTGCCTGTGTATGCAAGTGTGGTGAAATGAAGATTTATGTCACTTTTCAAAGGTAGGCATAAGTTTTTATTTCCTCTGAAATACAATATTGGGGGTTGATTTGTGAATGGTTGCTATTGCAAATGAGCAAAGGAAAGTGACATGCTGTGTTATATGTTTTGCTGCGCATTTCCTAAATCATTCAGAATCCTTCTGTTCAAATAAATGACACTTTTTCTCTCTGTTAATGGTGCATCTGCAGCATTTTTTTGAAAAAAGGAGCAGTGGCATGAGCAGCTGATCACCCAGCCTTCCTGAAGCTCTCTTCATGGATGGATTTTGCATCACGTTACAACCTGCAGCTGGTATGTGCTATCAAAACCAAGAAAGGCCAACCAATGCAGAGAAACCCATGAAGGCAGGAGACACAACTTTCCTATGGCAAGTTAATTCATTTTCACAAGAGATGAGAATAACTATAGATCTCACCACATTCAGTGTTAATTGCAAAACTCATCTCTCTGACTTAACTTTGCCTCATTAATTTCTTCGCACACAGTTGCCAGGTACAACCACATCTAAGCTCAAACGCAGGCAAACGAAAACCTGCTAATCAAGCTACTTTTCTGACAGGTTAAAAAAAAAAAAAGAAAGAAAAATTACTGACGTGGAATATTTTGGAAGATAGATATTGTGCTGGTAGTGTCTATGTAAATGCTGCCAGAAGCAAATAGAACTTCTTAAAAAAATCTGCAAAACATACTGTCACCTCACTTCTTCAGAAGAGTAAATCCATCAGGATTAACCCCAAACCTGTCACTTTTAGTTTTCTATGCTTAGAGGCCAATATTAAGAAATAAGGTAGACATCACTCTTTCAAACCATGCCAGACGTCCTTAAACCCTTTCCTAAAGCACTCAAAGACACGTAGCTACCATTGATCTGGTCAGGGCATGGATACTGCCAGAAAGAGTTCATTTCCCTTCTACTCAAATAATTTTCATCCCAAAGAGGGTTGCAGGTCATGCACTGATTATGTAAGGAAGCTGTGGGGAAAAAATTTGTTCCTGGTACTTGTGTATTTCTGAGCGTAAAGGGAACTGAATGTCTCTGCAAGAGCAGAACATTTCCTGGGTGATTCACTTGAGTCACTCCCCCTCTGAACCACAGGAAAGAGTTTTGTGGAGCCACATGAGAAGATGCAAATTGATGGTGACCAGAGTGCATGCACACAACCTGCTCGTTTAAGCAAATGACACTGCTCTTTCTCTTTTTCTGCTTGTTTTCCCAACAGTACTGTTGATTTAACCCTGTATAGTCATATCATGAGCACTGAGACGTTCAAACAGTATCCATAATCATTAGAGAGCAGTTTGTGTGCATAACTGAGGTCTCGTCACTAATGTGTCTGAAAAATGTCTGTATCTGCTGTGCACAGACTTGGGCACTCGACAGACAAACCTCCTGCTTGATTCAACTCAGCTAAACCCAAAATTAGATCTTAGAAAATAACCATCTCTAAGACAATTAACCTCAATCCAGGCATTTCTAGTGAATGGGCATTAATTGCCCTTTCACGAAATGCAAGGAACCACCAGTACAACATTTTATTGTCTGGGCCTGACTAAGGGAACTGTGTGGAAAGCAGAGACTGGGCACCAGGGAGGAGCCCACAGCTCCTTCTCACTGCCTGGTTGGCCCAGCTTGCCCTTCCCCTCATGCCCCAGGCTGGCAGTGATGTCAGCCATTTTTCAAAGGGCTCATTTTGTGGGATTTTAGCCCTAAAATGAGCCACAGTAGTGATTATTATTAGATTCTTGCTCTAGGTTTAATACCTATTTTCTTGAGCTGAACCACTTGTTGAATGGTGCTTGTCACCAACTCGAATAATCCTTAAATCACCTGAATGACCTTGCTTATTTTTATTTTGTCTGTTCCTAGAGAAGGAACTCCATATCAAAAACTTTCTCTACCACTGCTGTGTCTTCTGCCACCAAAGAAATAACAGGTCTTTTTCTTCGATTTAATTTATCACACTCCATTTCTCTTTCTAGTTATAATTTCTAATTACTTCAGCCTACTGACTCAGATATTAAATTGAGTCAAGACAAATACACATGATCTATTGATTTAAATAATATCCACTCATCAAGTTTGTAGTTTCCATGTGAGAAGTTCTTCCCTTAGAAAAAAATGCAGCACTCCTACTACTGTGAGTCACAAACAGATATATGCAGCTCAGACTCTACGAATGTCCTCAGGAGGGTTTCTTTGGGCAGCAGTCCGGCACAGCCTGGCTTTGGTGTCCACCATGCTGTTGTACATGTGGCTAAATAAACTGAGTACCCAGAATTTACCTGTAGCTTCTACATTTACTGCCCAAGGGTAGAAAGAAATGTATACCTGAGATTAAACCATGAAGATGAATTTTACTCTGATGAAAAATGTCCTTGACACCAATGGATGCATGTGAAAGCCATGCACCTAGATGGGGGAGGATTTCTGTGTTTCAGTGGTAAGGCTCTTTTTTAGTTAACTTTTCTAAATTTATTTCCACAGTAGTGCAATATTGAAGAAAGAACTGTCAGAATGTGGTAAAGCAGGTAAAATAAATTTCATGAGGATTAAAAAGAAAGGAAGTCCTAAAAAAATTTCACCTCTAATGATGAGATCACTACAGAACACCACAACTCAGGAGTAGGACACCAACACTTTTGGACCTGGCCCTGCTAATGTTGCCTGGCACTTGGTGTCTGCCAGAGGGCCTGGACAGCTGCCTAAAACCCCATTCACAGAACTCGAAAATGCTCAAGGAGAATTTTATCAAATTTTCAAAACTAAAAGAAACTTATTGTGATGCACAAATTATGAGAAACAACATCCCTAATAATTTTTTCTCCCTTCAGGGACCTAAAAGCTTTAAAAATTAAAATCTCTTTAACTTCAACTTCCAGTCAACAAATTTTTGAGGAAAGCTTTTTTTTTTTTTTGACAAAAAAAGAGAAATTTTGTGGGAAATGTGGAGTTTTAACCAAGGATTTCCTGAATTAGTTTTAAAAACCCCAAACTTAAGCTTCTGAGAAATTATTTTTTTTCCTCTTCAGATATAAATAATTTCCTGACCACTCCCAAGCGCTACTGCATGAAAATAGCGCAAAATTGGAAACGTTGTGCAGGTGACAGTTCACAGCCAGCACATGTGTCTCCAGAAGACCATCCCTGAAGTGCTGCCTGGTTCTATTTACAGCTGATCAGTCACAAGATAAGATAACACGCCTGTGCTGGACAAAGTCTTGAGGTTACATGTTCCTGCCGTGCTTTCCACAGTTTGTCATTAACCAGCTATTGCAAGATGTTTGTTAAGTACCTTCATCCTGTCTCCAGCTCAGCACTGTCTCTCTCCCTTAATAACCAGGCTAAATCAGCAGGAATAATTAGGGAATCAGACACTGCTTAGTGTCAGTACAGGCAGCCAAATAACTTCTATATCTCTTCCTACTCCATAAGGTCACCCCCCTTCTTGTGAAGCTCAGTCTCTTCCTCAGAGGAAGGCACAATACGCTAACGCATAGTGATAAGATTTTTAGATCGTGTGATTTTTGTATTTTGCAATTGGTTTCAGGCAACACAACATACAAAACGTATTTTCTTTCTCCTCTTTCTAGCAAATTGTCACTTCTCCAGCACATAGTGGCTCATTTTTCCCGAAAACCCAAGGGAATGAAACACCCATGCCAATTCTACATGATGTAAGTATCTAGCCCCCTAAGGATCTCTTGAAAAGGCAAGCACTAGGATTGTTTTCTGAATACTTCCTTAGCTAAAATTACCACAATTCATGCTCGGGAATTCTCTAGAGACAGATGTACTGTCGTGCCTGGATAGCAAAATAGAGATATCACACTTCACAGGAAATTAAAAAAAGGAGTATTCAAAGTTTATCCCTGCCAAATTATTTAAAAAGCTGATATTTCGCATCGAAGTGCTTCCTAGAAAGATGCAATAATATGGAAAGAAGAACCCTGTGATGTGCATACCCACAGAGTGAGATTCTCACTCGCAGTCTTAGGTTTTCATAACAACACGTGCACTAGACTTGAAGTACGTATCTCTTAATATACTCTATTACCTCATTGTCATTTACTTGTTGGTAATGAATGCGTGTGTTAACAGAACAGCATGCTGATGCATTTTTTCTGCCATTGTATGTAACATATTTTCTAATTCTTCTGCTCTATTCAGCATTTGACCCTAACGATAGGGGATTATGGTATTAACTCTCTACACAGCACACATTCTTTACAGACTTTCACTAAATACTGTAAGCCTGCTGCAGAGCGGAATAAAAGTGAAAGCATACCGTCTGGTCTTAAGCTGTGCACACAGAGGGTCGTGATCCAATTGGAAGGGAAGCAGAATTTTAAAAAGAAAGAGGTTTGACAAAATTTTAATCCTTGTCATTTTCATTTCTCTTACCCCGTGGATTTGGGTGATTTTATTTACACTGTCAGCTTGAGCCTAGGGATTGAAAATCAGGCTTTTATGGAGATTATTAAAAGTACATACAGTACACTAAAGGCTGGACCACTGCTATATGCTACTAAAAATATGAATGTGGATGCTCTATATTATACATTTAAGGAAATAAGTGCCATCCTCCCTGCAAGGCTGGACTTAGCAGTTAGGCTCATTGTCATTATGCCGAAATGCATGTTCTAACAAGGGTATTTATGAGTCATTTCAGAGTGCTGAAGGTCCACTGAAGAATTGAGAGATGCCTTCAGGTGCCTTTCAAAGGAAGAAGGCAGCAGCATTTTAGGAGCAGCTGTGGAAGCTGTCCATATTGAAGGTGTTCCCGAACATCGAAGGAGCAGCTCCTGGGAGAGCTGCTGCTGTCCTCACTCTGCAGCCAGCGAAGGGCAGCCTGGTGTCTAGCCCAGACTAAGAGAAACAAATGTCTCACCATGGGCGATTTTCTGCTGGAAGTCCTCTCCTGAGGCTGGCCTGTTAGAGAGCTCCTGAGCCAATGTCCAGGCAGGTAGGAGATGGTCTGGGTCAGAGATGCAGCATGGATGTGCAAGGCTGTGCTGCAAGGCAAGCTGACCAGGCAGCTGAGGCCTCCTCAAGCCACATGACTGTCCACTGTGAGGACACAGCCTCCTCCAGATTTCCCAAGGAGCACCCATGGTTGGAACTCTGTGCACAACTGCCCACGCTGGGGCCACAGATGGATGACAGCAGGAGGAAATGAGCCATGCCACCTTTCCACCAGCCCAGACTATTTCCTCATGCAGTGTAGGCACAGATGATGTGTTGTAGAAGCTGCTTCCAAGACCTTTGAGATGTTTGGTCCCTTGAGCCGGGTTCTTCTTCCTCCCCTCATTCCAAACATATGATTTTGCTGTAGCAGCTAATGCAGAGCTCCAAACAGGCATGGAAATGTAATACAGTGAGGTTTTGGGGGCAGGCTACCCCCAGGAACCCCAAAGTGGCTAATTTTCTCAGCTTCCACCTGCACTGTGGAAGTGCACACTGGGTTTGGCACTGGGGAAACTTAAGAACTGTTGGTAACCATGTGATGATTTCAGTGGGACATAGCCCCTAGTCCTGCAAACACTTCACACACATCCCCCTCCAGTCCTCAGTCATGGACAATCGTGTTAAAATTGCAGGATTGAGGCCATAGTCCTTGTTAATAAGGTTATTAAAGCAATCCTGCTTGGACTCTGTGAAAGGGGAAGATAGCTTTTCCAGGGTTTTTCTGCTCAGGGAATCAAATATGTTATTTTTCCATCCAAGGAAACTGTTTGCTTGAAATCAAGATACGTGACTCTCCCTGTCCTTACAGCTCTGTAACCTTGGCTATCTGAGGCATGTAAAATAGGGGTTTATTGTGCTAAGGAATGAAATGGGCAGAAGCGCTTGCACAACTTGGCCATCTCACAATTGAAAATGGAGTTAAGCTGGCTCCACCTAACCAGAGTGCCAGCAGCACGGCATTTTCGAGATGTGCTGCTTCCATACCTCCCTCAGCCAATTTTCAACACTCTTAGGGTGCCTTCTGATAACAGGGCCAGACACAAAGCCCACAGAGGACAAGGGGGATCTGTCCTTCAATGTAAGTGGCAGGTGGATCAGGCCCACTTGGAAAATTTTGGCTGCTGTTCTGAGTGGTTCTCAGTGTGCCAAGGTCCCACTAAGACATCCAAATTGGCATCTCATAAAAATCAAATTGGCATCTCATAAAAATCCAGTCTAAAAATGACAGCCTTAGGTTGGAAGTCTGACTGGGGCCTCATCCTGCAGAGGTGTTCAATGCCCTCAGCTCCCACTGAATTCACCATGAGCTGAGCAGGCTCAGCACTTCTCAGGATTGCTTGTGCTCTGCAGGATTGGACTTATTGTCCTTAATACTATCTCATTCTGGTTATTCCCTATTGCCCAAGGATAATCCCATGGCATTATTCCCATTATGCCACTTGCCATTCCCATTATAGTCTTTAACAATGTTTTAAACCTATCTTTCATTTTTAATTTCCTTAGCAAAATATCTGTATTTTAGTAGTATGCATTTATATAGTCTTTGAAAAAATGTGGTTTTATTATACATATGGCATTATCATGTAGCTTCACTACTTTATGAGTCTGGAAGATGAAAACAACTCCAAATACAAGGGAAATCCATATGTCTAAATATTTTTAGCATGAACACTGTTACCTGTTGCCAGTCATAAAAGTATAATTAAACAGCACGTATTAAAACAGAGCACCACAGGAATTCTTGCTGCTTACCTGTCTGTTTCATGCAAGGAGGGGGGAATTTTTTTACTGTTTTTAGTCTGGAAAGGGAGGAAGCAGCCATCACAACCATTTTATGTCTTTAGCATGTGCAAGTTACAAAGCAGAGTAACGGGATCTTGCAGGTCACTGTAGTTTCGATTCATCTTTCTCCTTGATTAATTGCTAAGCTGGTGCCCAATGGTGGCTTCAAAATAATTCATCAGCAAGACATCTCCAGCAGCTCTGTGATGCTTTCTTGTGTCAGAGCCACCTGGTGCAGCACGCGGCTCCGCACATGAGAGTTGTGTCAGAAGAGCTGGCCCCCTCCTGTCTGCCCATTTCCTAAATCCCCATTTTGTCTCCTTTTAAAGCACTCCCTCCACTCCTTAGGTGGGCAGGAGGTGTGAGTCCTCCACCAAGCATTGCTTTAGGGGCAGCAGT
Organism: Atrichornis clamosus; assembly: GCA_013400975.1. Taxonomy (NCBI): domain Eukaryota; kingdom Metazoa; phylum Chordata; class Aves; order Passeriformes; family Menuridae; genus Atrichornis; species Atrichornis clamosus. The sequence continues at coordinate 46,391 of WBMZ01004429.1, read as the reverse complement.
GATTTCCACCTGAACTTCAAGCCAGTAGCAATGCCTGACCTACATCACCCTTAGAAGTGTTGCCCTGAAAGACAGCTGCTTCCATTCCTCCCTGCTCCAATTTAGGTCAGTGCATTTCCAACCTATAACAGCCAAATTTTGGAAAGCCCAGAGACCTGGTCCAGTGGAGGGCCAAGCCTAATGTGAGGCAGGATAGAGGTAGTGCTCTAACCTGTTTTTCCAGCCTGTTTTCTGACTTCTGTCTCCAGAGGGACTGCTGTGTGCATGCTGCCCACAGGCCCCTACATCTAACTTGAGGTTACGGGGGAACCCAGGGCGTGAGATTCTCCTGTGTGACCAGGCTGTTTTTTCAGTGATGTCTTAGTCACTGACCAGTTCAACACATCATGAAAGACAAAACGTTTCAGAAGGAATTAAAATTGACATTTAGAACCCCTTTTTCGTTTTTTGGTTTGTTTTTTTTTTTTTAAGAATAAGAAATATAGGAAATAAGGACAGAAGGGGTCAGCTGGACCAGCAAGTGCAGACTGTCACAGATGATTTGCCTGGAAAGTCCACAGGCATTCTGCCCAACGTGTCCCCACACACCAGTGGCCCTGGGAGTCTGTAGCAAACTTTACACTTCATCATAAAGCAGCTGCAAATTTAACGAGCCCCAGGAAGCAAAAAGGCAAGATGCAATGCATTGTCAATAGCCCAAATCCTTGCAAGAGAAGGAAAATGTTAGGTGAAATCTCCTGCAAATCCTAAGAAATTAAGACAGGCAAAGACAATCCCCTCTTCTGCAGCAGTTCCTGACAATCTGATCAACAGAGAAATTCCTTCCTTACCCCAAATCTGCTGATCACTTTAAACTTGAGCTTATGAGTGAGATACATGCAGAGATTAGGGGCTCTAGCCTACCTCCTGTTCTTTCATGGTTCAGAGGTGAAAAAGAGACCAGCCTAGAAGTCTAGCAATGCACAAACGAAAAGTAAAAATGACCCTTCCTGACCTCCACAGGCTGCAAACAAAAGTCCTGAAGCATGTGATTAATAGAATAAAGCAATGGTGCAAATAAACAACCAAGTCTCTTTTCAAACTCAGCTGCTGACACCTAAACATCAGATACCAACTGATCCACATCACAAGCCTCGTTTTCTGTCCCTAAGAATTCTGTGATACAATTGTTTTCATTAATGTACCCAACTGCAGCCTAAAACAGTGAATTTCTCTGTCCCCAGTACCAGAATATCACTTCTTGGATGGATGGATGGAAATGCCTCTCTAAAATTCCAGTCTGAATGTATTAATAATTGGATTGCATCCACTTGATCCCACGCCAGTATTGTTCATTTTGTCTTTGAAGTTTACCTTCCAAATTTCTTTGTGAAAACTCATAACATCTCCTTTCCATCTTAGTTTTACTACATTAAGCAATTAAAGTGTGTTCATTATATCCTCATAAAATAAAGCAAAGGTTTATTACAGATTACCTTGAAAAGTTTCAACTATTTAACATCATCTTATAATTAATTTTTGATCTATTATGAAATAAACATATTACTTTGAAGCATATACAGTTTTCTAATGGTTTTAAACTACATTTTCCTCTCATGGCCACAAAGAAGACAGACTGGAAGCTTAAGAATTGATGGTGATATTACTTTGCCCAGTCCCAAACAGAAGCCAAAAGTTACCGAATAGATATTTAGGAAAGGAATTAAAGAGAAAAAGAAAACAAAACCTTGGCAAATAAGCCAAGAATTTGAACCTGGATGCACTGGTAATTTTGAATCCCAGAGTTCTGAATAAAGTACTTGGAAGATTACAGGAAAATTGAAGGTGGAAATTTTTTTAACAATTTCTAAAGTATTTCTAAACCTCACATAAATGTCATCCATTTCAATCGTCTTAGCCCTATTTTTAAGTTCGTGTTCCTTGAGTGTTTTTCCATTTTCACTTCAGAATTCAAAGGCCCCAGCTGCTGTCAACAAATGGAGTTGATTCAGATTGTAAGGGATGCAGCCACTCATATTTTCTCAGGTTTTAAGCTGATATTTTCTGACCTTCCCCTCCTCTTTCCGCTTTCTCTCAGTTTAGGGCCCATATTGTCATAACCTACACTTCTTTCTATAGTCATCTGTATGGATAAAATCATTTACATAGTTTCCGATCAATTTTTGCTTCCATTCAGGATCGTCTTACTAGTAACAGGGAAACCGTCCTACTGCTCTTCCGTGTTCCCTGCTCCTTCCATCTGGTCACCACACGGCTCTTACATCTCCAAGTGCTGCAACTTGAAGATCGGATTAAAACAAAATAATGACTCCATTACATGACATATCTCCTGCTCATAAATTTCAAAGCCAGATGAGACCATTATCACCTGCTCTGATCTCTAGCACAACACAGGACTTCCTGAGAGAGATTCCTCACTTCAGGATAGGAAACAGCAGCCCTGACTCATAGCTCTGGCCCAGTGCAATGATGGCTGTCTCCCAAGAAATAAAAAGAGCAATCCTGTTTCATGTACTGTTGCATGAGACTTTTGATTGCTTGCTGTAGAAAAAAAAAGGACATAAATTTTAGGATAAGAAAATTCCATACATATTCTCATTGCTCTTAAAAGTTTCTTTCATAACAACATAAAAAAAAAAAAAAAAGGAAGGCATTCTGGTGAAAATTATTATTATTATTATTATTATTATTGCCAAAATTGCATGCTTAAAATAGCACATCTCGTCTTTGACTCTAAAATTTGGTAACAAGAACATATATATTGTATCTCAATCTCATAAAATCGTAGTTACTGACATTTGCTCTCCTTTCAGGGCAGCACAGCTCTGAATGTTTCCTTGCAGGGGAGAAGTGACTGCCCTGTTGGGAATGTCACATTCAGAGTGCTATACAGAATTCGGTAGAAGGTTAAATGTAACTCCTACTTTACCACTTCTCCCAACAACTGCCTTTGGGAATTCTTCCACCAGCCTCAAAGGGACAATATGAGAAGTAGAAACTACCACCTACAGTACTATAAAATGGCATCCTGAAGCACTTGGAGTAAGCCACTTCTCAGAAACTTCTCCTTCAAGTCCCTGCCTGCTACAACTCAGCTTTACCTACAGTGCTTTGGTACTGCTGTGGGGTCAGACAACGTGCTTATCCCAGGCCAGGCCCTTTTCTCTTGCCTGCTCTCGGGTTCCCAAGGAGCTGCTCCGCCCCTCTGTGCCTGGGCACGAGCATCCCTGCGTCTGTGTACTGCAGCCGGGGGAAGGAGCATCTGGATCCACCAGCAGCCGTGCAGGCGTGCAAATCGAGCAAGTGTTTGGTCCAGAGGCCATTCACAGCCCCGTCCTCCCAGCAGCAGTTGGCTTGCTCCTGGTGGAGATAGAGCATATGCTCTGCTCCACACACCCTGCCTGGTGATTTTATTGCCCCAATTCACTCTGCCCACAGTGGCGAGTACAGGTCCTCAAATAGGCATTCATTCCTTACCTCTTTTTTATTGTACAGGGTTCACAAAAATGCTCAGAAAATGTGAGTATCTGTACTGCTTTAAACCCCTACCAGAGAGCACAAAGCATACTAGACAGAGAAGGGAAGAGCCCTGAGCTAGCCAATGGCTAAAGCAGTGCAGGGATCATCCTTGGGGAAATATAAAGTAGTCTCCAGATGTTCATGGAGAAATAGATTATGGAAAATACAGGAGAGTCTTGTACCAAGGGGCCCAGGAACATGCAAATGAAAAGCCCTGTGAGGTTTCAGACAATACCCACAAGTCCATCACATGTGGGTGGCATTCCCCAGTACTTGCACATGCTGAGATTATTAGTCTTGCCACGGTACCATGCACATTTCTGCTGACAGCAAATTGACACTGATGGGGCTATCTTTTGCCTTGCTTTGCCACACAGAAAATTATCCAACAAAGACCTCTCCTCCACTGCTTCAGACAGACAGACAATCCTGTGAGGTACAGGTGAAGAGCACCTATATATCTCTGGGCAGCACTAGCATTTTCAGGAACTTGGTTTCTGCATTAGTTAATTATTTCTGAACCCCAGAGCATGCAGGATGGTGCCCATCCAACAGGACATGACTGGAGCTCCTGCAGCCACCCTGTCATGCTGAAGAGCCATGGTCCTCCCAGTGCATGGACTGGATGAGGCCAGTGCTTCAGGTCCACATTCCTATTTCCTTTCCTACAAGCCAGCAGAAACAACCCCAGTAGACTTTGATGCCTTCCCTCTGTGGAGAGAGAGCATTCTGACCTGGAAATGTGCTCAATATCAGTGGCAATTTATCTTGCCCGCTCCCCAAGCTGGATTTTCAGGCTAAGTGTCCTGACTCCAGCCCCTGTCAGCCACAGCCTGTATCTCCCTTCATGTGTGTATGTGCACAACCTGAGATTCTTTTGCAGATCTCCTTGCTCAGGCCCAATCTCTGTTCTGCAAGTTGGCATGACGGCAGAATACCAAGTAGGAGGTTTTGGCTTGTGTGTAGAATTTGGAGAGCGGTTTTGTAGTAAGTTGCTATACTTTTTGGCTTGCAAGCCCTGGGAGCATATGGCCCATTGCTTGCAAAATGCTGATATTTTAAAATTGGGGGAGGAATAGAGCATGGCACATTTATTTTACTTCTTCAGTGCCACTATTTTTGCCAAAACCTTCCCTGCCACACCATCCTGGATCATGCTGTTCTATCCATCTTTAAAGTGAAACCTCCACTAACTAAAAAGTTGATGCTATAAGACAGACCCAAATAGGCCTGAGGAAAACAGCCTTCCTCTATTCAAAGTCCAATATGAAATGCTGTCAACTCATTGCTAAAGTGAGTGAGCAGATAATGCAGCACAACTTCTACTCATTCTTGAACTCTTTGCAGCTGGCCTTGCTCATACGTTTAGCAAACATCTCTCCTTTTCCAAGCAATCAAAACTTTATGGACTGTTATTTCCTTCCTCTCGACTTCCCAAGAGCTAACACCAGCACACTTGAGATGCTGCAGACTTATCATTTCCACCTTGAACTAGTGGTTGACCTGAAGGGAGAGGTGCCAGGAAATGAAATAGAGTTCTTAAGTACAGACAGAAGAATAGTGTTAATCCAAGTGCAGCTCTGCTAAACCACTGCAGTAGCTGTCAAAATACATCTGAAATAGTTTTTGTATGTTTTCCTCGAGCCAATTAATAATGTTGAAAAGCATGGCATTTTGGTTTTGGAAAAAGTTAATAAATCAGTAGATAAAGGTGATCTGCAGGATATTAACTTACTTGAATTTTGAAAATATTTTTGGGAAGGTCCCTCATAAAATACTGCAAAGGGAATACATAACCACAGGTTTAGGGATGAAGTCATTGTTAAAGATTAAATATGGGTTAAGTGATAGAAAACAACGGTCATAATAAAGAGCTTCCCCTGCAAACAGAAAGAGGTTAATGGTGGGGTACCATCATGACCTGTGTTGCGACCAATCAAATTAACTAACCAAATGGATGACTCAAAGGAGGGACTGGGGATACTTGGGTGATGTCATCATAATTTTCTGGACCTGACTCTGCAATCTGGCTGTGTGTAAAAGTTACTTGCATAACTCCCGCAGTGCTTGCAGGGATTGACTTTTGGTTAATAACAATTACAAGAGAGTGTGAAGAACTCCAGGTGTATTGCTGGTAAATTGGGAAGTATGGTGGCAAGTTAGCTGAGTTAAGGACTACTTAAGCAGTGCCTGCTATCAAAACTCTTTAAATATTCATAAAAATACAGTCTCTCACCTGTGGGGTCTTTTAGGAAGAGAAAATGAGGATCCACAGAAGGTAAATTGTGATGGGCCCAGTTCCATCTACCTTAATTACTTCAAACAATTGCTTAACATGCAAAGATCTGTTTGTTTCAGTGGATTATGTAAAGGTGCAAGAATGAAAGAATCATCACTTAATGTGTGTCACCTTACAGAGCAGAAATCAAAAGCTGAGAAATAGGGTGAGTATACTGAAAAATCAATTGTGGAAAGCCAGAGCATGCTGTAATGACATCGTATACGTATATTAAAAAAATTCCTTCCTCTACTTTTCCCTTTAACTTCATTCCCTGAACCACAACTAAGATATATTTTATGTTGGAATGTTCAGAAAAAAACAACTCAATGATCAGAGATAATGATGACACATAATCTCTCCTCTTTGTGGAATAATCTCCCTGTCATAGTGGCAGGAGCCTTATCCTTAGAGAAAAGCTAGCAAAAACTTGACTGAGGAATTCAACATGATGGACAGGGAAAACCATTCAATGAACAGTTAGCATATGCCATATCCTGCAGGAATGCAGCCCTTCTATTTTCTGATGTCTCTTGCTGCTGCAGAAATCAAAGATGTCTTGGATTATCTGGGGGAAAAAAACAGAGACATGCTTTGTCATTAAGCAAATGAGGATGGGTATATTTCCATAACCTGATTTGTAGGTGGTCTACACCTAACACATTCAGGGATGAGCTCAGGGTGTCAGAACAGATGAATTGAATGCCTCCTTGCCCATGCCACTAGCTCCTGGAGTGTCCTTCAACAGATCGCTCCAGTGCTCCCCAGCCTCCATGTCCTCCTGACACACTCATGGCACCTAATTAATTATTTTATAGTAGTAGCTCATTTTCCAGACCTGAGGATTCCTGATTGAAAAGTACCAGAAAAGTTCAAACTATTGGGCTATTTTCAAGTGTGTGATCCTAATGACTTCAGCAGCTTTTCACTGCTCACTGGGCAGCCAGTGAGCAGCTGGAATTGACAGCTTCTGGCTGCCTTATTACCACTCATGTATCCATGGAAATGGATGACAGATCTGCGGAAACAACAGAAAGTTTTTAAAATACGACTTCGCTCCATAACAGAAAAAAAAATAATCACACTAGAAGATGTAAATTTCAACAGAGGAATTCAAAGCACTTTCCATAATTTGCTTCTTTTCCGTGCAACTCCTGTGAGCAAAGCAAAGTGCTGGGAGGAGATGTCGCAGCCCCACTGTGACAAGCAGCCAGGCCTGGGACGAAGGAAATCAGCAGCTGCTCCGTAGCACAGCCCTGCAGTATGAGACAGGAAGTGAAGATAACAATGCCCAATTGAAACCATCGCCTCAATGGAATTATCTGGTGTGGAATTTGGCCCAGGCAGTGCACTTCGCACCCCCACTCTTTTCAAAAGCCTAACTGCTGAGGTTTTGGCTGATCCGTTTTCTAATGTCAGGAAAGAAAAGTGAATTTCAAACCAGCAGAAACTGCAGAGGCACGACTGAGTAGTTCTGGCCACATAGCCAAGGGTTGACTTTCAGACTCCAGGCCTGAAAGTCATGCCTTAAGTTATTTTTGTCTATGTAGACATGGTGTTGGTGGAGCAAATGAGAATGAGGAACCTTCAAAATACAGAACCATTTAAATGATCCCCGGCAGTAGGCTATACAAACTCTTCAACCACCACCCCTTTATGCACTATTATGAACCAAATGTGGAAATGAGAGAAAAATTGAATTTCTGTGCCCTCCACCCCCTTCCCCTGTGCCATACTTCCTATAAGGCCTTTACAACACAAGACTGTGCAAAAGATACCATCTTGTGTGCATCTTGTAGAGTAATTGAATCAAGGTTGTTTAGCACTAACAAGGTCTCTCTGGAGCCCAGATGTTTGATTTATGCAGTGAGAAGGGCAGCCCACGTTTGCACAGCAGACATCTCAGCCACTGCCTTGGCCAGCACACAGGGAGCCCAGGGGTGATGCAAGTGCAGCTGCTACTGACCCAGGAGCCACAAGCGATCAAACAGCTTCCCCTCATTATTGTATCTCATCCACCAACACCCTTCCCTCAGCCCTGTCTCTCTGTGTATACCACCAGACTCTTCCACAACTTCCTCTGCAGTTTTCCTTTACTAGAGCTGCCTCATGTTCAGTTTCTATCATCCTCCTGTTATTCTTCCCTTGCCTGAAAAACCGCTAACCCTTCATTTTCATTAATGTACTTCTCTGTGTGATCACAGGCAATAAAGATGAGACCCCAAAGGTCATTATGCCTTCAATCCAATCAATTAATTTAACCCTCTGAAGGAGGATTAAATTAATTTTCCCTGCACATGGACTACTCACCAGTTTTAATTCATGCAATGCAAACTAGACACTTAATTCACAGAGGAGATCGTGAGGCTGCAACTAAACTGAAGGACCCAGAATATTCCTTCAGGTCTTGGTACAATCCCAGGCTGCACCCAGGTCTCTCCAGAAAAGGAGAGGGAGTCTGAGTGCTCAGCAGGACTGGGCTCCTTGACCAAGGAGGGAGTGTGGTCCTGCATCCTGCCATGGCCTGGACCCCTCAGCTGAGCCATGACTATCCCTGAGCAGAAGAAAGAACAGAAATATCAGAGGAGGCTCTAAGCATGTATTGCAGTAACAATTAAAGCTAGGATATCCACAATACCTGATTTTGATGAGCAACTTCTCTGGAGTTCCAAACTTCCATTCTCTGTAGCCTTTGATCCTGTTCCTGTGATCCTGGTGGAACACATTGGTACCTCAGTGGGGTTACTCACGTGAGGAAATATGTGTCTCAGACTGTATTGGCCAAATCAGAGCCTACTTAGTAAAAGAATGGGAGTCCTTGTGTTGAAAAGCTGTCACTCATTATGTAAACTGGAGTGAGAAGTTCTCAGTGGTCACCTTCAGCTTCTTAACAATACTTCAGTTGCTACAGTCCTTGGCTCCTTTTCACATTTATCTTTGCATCTCAGAGACGCTTGTCATAACATGTTTTGTCTTCTGGACTACCAATGTGATGAAAGAAAAAACAAAACCAGTTTGCTACATCTGTTCTAACTAGCACTGTACGTGTGGCTGATCACCACTGGAAAATCTGAAACTCAGATAAAAATCACTAAGCTTTTTTTAACGCCTGAAATGAGCCATGTTGTAAAGGAAACCTGCAATAATGAGATAATACAAATTAAAAATAAATAGTTCACATGTTTTCAAGCAAGCAAACAGCATGAAAACACTGCTGAAACAGGTATTTAAGTCATATTATTTGAAGGTTTATATTTTCTTGTGCCTAACCTCAGTTTTGTTTGGAGGAATACTAGACTATTTTGTAATATATTAAATTTTGATACACTATATTTAGATCCAGAATCATTGAATATTATAAAATTACAGGACATAACTCAGTGTTGATAGTTATTTCCCAAAACATATACTGAGCAGCCACCAAACAAGTAGATCCATTTCCACTGTATATCAAAAGAAACTAGACTCACGCTTAAAGAAAGAATTTTCAAATGCTGATGTCCAATACTAGTTAATAATATCAAGTGTAAGGGCATCAGAGAGATAATGGTTTCTAAGGTTAAAAATCATGCTAGATATACCAGACAAAGAGAGGAAAAGTGACTTGCTAACATTTGTGCTTGATGGTGTCTTCCTTTTCCTCCTCCAACTGAAGCTTGGGACAGCTGTTTTTCTTCAAATGCTGGAGTACAAGGACGCAAAAAAAGGTCACAGGAAAACCTCCTGTGCAAACTAGAAATAGGACTGTCCTTTTCCAGTTAAAAAATGTTTATGTGAATGTCAGTCCTATGAAGGAGACAGGACTAACTGAAGTGGAAACAGGAGTCTTCTCCTCAGGCATAGATTAGGTGGTAGCTTCTCACCAAGGTGACACTGGTGCTGGCTGAGATGAAGCCTCCGCCTATTCTGTGCCAGTGCCCTTGTCCACTCTTCAACCTCTTCCCTCTCCTCTCCCACACACTATGGAGACGTGCCGTTTGGTGACTATTTCCTGTCAGCTGCCACCAGCCTGATCTGCCTGTTGGTGTATGGCACACTCAGGGAACCTCAGGATTGCTGGGGGGGGAAGGGGCCTCTTGAGATGGCCTGGGCACATCCCCTGCTCCAAGCATGGTCAGAGAGAGAAGGTTGCCCAGGAATGTGTCCATTTGGGTTTTGAGTATGTCCACAGCCAGACACTCCAAAACTTTGCTGGGCCAGTGTCTCACAGCCCTCACAATAAACAAGAGCTTTTTTCTTATGCCAGAATGGAATCTCTTGCATTTCAGTGTGTGCCTATTGCTTTTTCTTCTGTCACTGGACAACACTGTCTCCTTCTTCTCTATTCCCCACCATTAGGGATTTATACACATTGACATGATCCCCCCCAACCTTCTCCAGGCTGAACCGTTCCAGCTCTCAGCCTCTCCTCTATATGACAGATACTCCAGTTCCCTAATCATCTTGTTTGTTCATTAGACTTATTCCAGTATGTTTATTTCTCCCTTTTACTGAAGAGTCCAGAACTAGAGCCTTTCTTTCTACTTTTCACATCCCTCGCTAAAAGCAGCCCTGGCTTTGGCTTTCCTAACCCCAGCACTCCATTCTTGGACAGTGTCTCTCTATTCTTCATAGGTCATCTCCCCCTGCTTCCATCTCTTTCATGTTTCTTTTACATGTGAGAGTTTTACTAGGAATTCATACTTACAGAGCTTGCACCACCTTTGTTTGATTTCCTGCATGTCAGGATGGATAATTTTTTGAACAGATGACCTTTGAATGTCAGCTCTTCTGGACCCCTTTTCTCTGAAGAGCTGTAGCCCACAGGATTTTTTGAAGCAAGTCTCTGAACAGGCTAAATTCTGCTTTCTTGAAGTCCAAGGTTTTAATCCCGCTTTTTACTGTCATTCCTTTCCCTCTGGAATCTGAACTCTACCGTCTTATAATCACTGCAGCCAAGCCTGCTACAACCTTCACCCACCTGACCTGTTCTTCCTTGTTTTTAGGTCCTAGGTCCAGCAGAGTGCCTCCCCTCACCAGCTCCTCAACCACATGTCAGGAAGTTGCCACCAACGTATTTCAGAAACCTCCTGGATTGCTGGTACCCTGCTCTGCAGCTCCTCCAGCAGATGCCAGGGTGGTCAAGTCTCCCATGTGAACCAGAGCCTGCAATCATCAGGTTTCTTGTATTATTCTTGTTATCAGGCTTCGATATTATTCTTACTGTTATCAGGTCTCAAAACATCAGGGTTCTTAACTGTTCTTACAGTTCCTTTCTGAACAAGGCCTCATCTACTTCTTGATCGTGCAGTCTGTAGCAGACACCCATCACAATGTTGCCCATGTTGGTTTGCCTGCTAATCCTGTCACATAAAACTTTCCCTTTATCCCTTTGTCACTGAATACAAGGCCCATCCTATCCACTTCACCCTGCACCCTTACCTGTGCCTGTGCTTCCCTTCCCACTCCCACTTGGTGCCACATCTTTGCTATTGTTATGACTTCAGTTTTCTTCATAAAGAGACAGAAAGAACTTTTGACCGAAAGCATCATTCCCCCATTCCTGACCATGCCACTCTTCTCTCATGTTCCTTCAGCACTTCCCCTCATGTTATACATTGAAATAAACCTACAGGTCCTTATATTTACAGCCTGTGTCTCCAACCATCTCTTTCTAGCATTCCTCCATTCTGTCTTGGCCACATACCAGACTTGTTGCCCAGTTCCTGCCTTTATCTCCACAAGCATCTGTTTCTGGTTTCTTTCCCAGTGTTCCTTAGCCTCCAGAACAACCTTCCAAGTTGGCCATTTGCTGCAAATTCAAATGGCTCCTCCAAACACACTTCCGCAAGGCTTTTCTGAAATGAGCTCACCTACCTTCCTAACACTGACCTGCTCCTATGAGTCCTTACTCACACCCTTGTCACAGATCAATTCCAACAGTTTTTGAAATATTAAAGATATACCATTTCCTTAGCAGGTAATGCAGACTTCATGTAAAGCTCTCCTTCGCTGACCTCACTCACATTTGTTTTATAACAGCTTATACCCCTTTAACAACAGTGAAGTTATTTCTGGTTTGCACATTGTGACTGGTGATCAAAACCAGGCCTATTGCCTATGTCTAGGTACAAAAAAAAAAAAGGCCCACTGAAACATTACCTTGTCCTTAAATATCTACCTTGAAAGCAGGAAATTCACTTACAAATTATCAAAGCCAGGCTATGGCAGCATCCTAAAGGACCAAGCAGGACAATTAGGTTGGTCCTTAGAACTCCAACAGTGATTAGCAACAGTCATCAGCACGCTGTAACTGCTTGTTGAGCAAGTGAGTCAGAGAGCAATAAGGACTTTTAAGCAGCCAGCAAAAGCACTCAGATTCTTCTATAGGAGAAGTTTATTACAGAGCTCAGCATCTGTGTCTTGCAGCTGCCAAGTGTCCTCCATGTGTTGTTACAGCTGCTGATTCTGCTGTTAAGGAAGGGGGAGCAGAAGGATGAAAAGAGGCAGCGTCAGGAATGTTCAGTTGCTGTAAAACACTGCCAAGCAGATATTCACGTTATCTTTATGCAGAAACTAAGCCATCTAAACATGTGAGCTCACGGCTCTTTGCCGGCTGGTCTCACACTACAGAGAAATCATGTGACAAAGCCACTAGACACTTTTCAAACTACTCCAAATACGGGATCTGCTGAAACCCTGAAGTAGCATGCCCAGCTATATCAGTTTTGTGACGTGACATGCTGTGACTTGTGAGGACAGACAAGAAGAGAAGCAAGAGACTTTGGGGAGAACCAAATGAAGGGGAAGCAAACTCCCCGCTTCACAGGCAAGACAGTGAGTTGCTCTCAGAGTAAGTCCATTGCCATATTTTTAGGTACTATCACAACACAATTCCACATAATTCTACAAAAATAATTCTGAAGTATACCATGATACAGGAGCTCAGTCACTACTTGGTATACTAAGTACATGACAAAATTTCTAGAGGCCAAAACTAGGTCCTTTATGTCTCAGTGGCTGTGGGCACAAGTTGCTCTCAGAGAAACCACACTGTCCTCCAGCAGTGAATGATCAACTAATCACTGCTAATTTTGGACAGCAAAAGACCACCAACATGGCCTTGGAGCAGGATACTGTGCTAGTCCTGGAGCAGACACAATTTCATTGCCAGATTCATCTTAAAGGCTTTGGGTAGTTTTCTTAGTTTGATTTTGCTAAACTTGTATTGATCCATGGTACCATCCAACATAGGTAGGATCATAGATGATTCAAGTTGGGGAGGACCTCAGGAGGACATCTAGTCCAAGCCTCTTGCTCACATTTAACTGTTCTCAAATGAACTTTTTCCTGTGTTTCCAGGTATAAGCAAATGGCATTGATTTCACCTAGCCCATAGCAAGCAGCTCACCAAGTATTTCTTACCCCACTGGGAGGTAACAAGCAGAATGTATTATTTATATGTGGTCCAGGTCTTCTTGCCAGGACCAGCATACATTGAGCACAGCTTTGTTAGAGAGCACTAAGACACCCCTCTTATTACTGTCTAAAGTCAAGCTGAGTCCATTTTTCTTAAAGACACCTAATGGCCTCTATGAGCCAAGACCTCAGAAACCCAAGGAAAGATTAAAAACAAAGAGCCTGGCCTTGAAGGGAGCTCGAAAGCAAAGAGTGTCCTTGGAGGAACGTCTGTAGAAATACAGTGAACAAAAGCAAAGGCTAGCAATTTTCTTAGCCACCACAATCTGGACCATCTCTTTTTGTTAGAAGGGTACATTGCCCCAGTTTTCAAAAGAACATGAGGGAAAATGTAGTCCCATGGTCACAAGTCGTGCAGCTGCCCTCCTCTGGCAGGCACCTCTGCCTTCCATCCCAAAGCACTCCAGATCTATCTCTGGATATGGCTGCTGACAGCCACAGGCTGTGTAAGTTGTCTCCATGGGCCCACACCTGCGCTTTTAGTCCGGACATAACAGGCCTCAGGCAGGTCCTCAGCTGGGCAGACTTTGGGGATCTCTCTCAAGGGCTCAGAAACTGGAATGTCCTCACCCAGGGTGTTACGGGTTGGCTGCCCTTGCTCCTTTCCTCCCTCGACGGGAGCTCCTGGGCACCGCTGGGTCTCTGCATGCTCATGGGAGAGACACTGCAGTCAGGACACACTGGCAGCATACCACTCCATTCTCCTGCACTTGACAACCTTTCTATCTTGTCCTCAGTCTTTATGGATGGCATGGAGAAAGCCTGGGATAAGACTGTCATTCCTTTCGGATGAGGTGCACCATCCTCTGGCTTGTGGAGTCAGACCTGTGGAGCAGACTTTTGGCAGGCTCTGTTTGCTCGTGGAGTTCACGGCCACAGGTAAACAGCAAGCTGAAAGCTGTGTCATGCTCCAGAGACAAGCATCCCTTTGGGAGTTCAGAGTTATGTCTAAGCCCAAGAATGCACCCAGTCCTACCTGGCCTTCTGTGTCTGTAGCTGTTGTCTCTGAGGTATGTCCTATTGCCCTCTTGGGAACTTTTACTGCCCTTTTCAGCTAGGGATTAGCCAACCTGTGGAAAGAACCAAACAGCACACTACTTCTGGTTTGCAGGGGACACTGGAGAACTATGCTGTCCAGGATCAGTTCCAGGAGAAAATCTCTGAGAAAGACAGATCTCATCCTCACTGGGAGCACCAGAGGCAGTGACTGGGTGGTTAGCTGCACTCTGGGAATGCTGCAGGGAGAAGGCACAGAAGTGCTGACCTGCTCTGTCCCAGGTGATCAACTGAGACGTGTCAGCAGCCCTGGTGCTTGGTGCTTTGGGTGTGCTCCGGGGATCTTGTGGAGCCTGAGTGCTCCCCACTTCTCTCCTTGCACTCCTGTCTGGGGGCTCCTGGGGAGTGCTGCCTTGGCCAGGCAGGAGGATCACATCTCCTGTGAGCAACCATGGCACTGGCATGGCCAGACAGTATAGACAAGGGCCAGGGGGACTGTTCACATACCATGGGTGAGGACCCCAAAGGAAGCATTAGGTATCCACCAACTCCCGCTTATTCTTCTTGGCATTACTAACTCCAAAAAAGCACATCTGGGAGAAGGAGAAACAATTTTTAACAGGAGATATGAAACTGAGATCAGTATAAAGTCCATGGCACTTTTCATGGGAGCAAACAAATTGTTGTATTTGAGTAACTAGATGTTGCTTGTCCAAAGGTTACGTAAAATAAAGGAGCAGGCATAAAGGTATTTTAATGGCTGTGGGTAAACCTGAGCTAAGTTGTATGTGTACATGCACATGTGACCTCAAGAAAAGGTGAAGAACAATGCGATGATACTTTTTTTTTTAATGCAAGAAGAAGCTTCCAATTTGTCTCTATAGCTGGTCTTTGAAGCAAAGGAATTTGGATATTGCATCAGGCAGTATCGTATTAGGAAATGTTTTTAACAGTGTTTAGTGATTGAAAGTAAGATACAATAGCTTTATGACAAAGAAGCTTATGATGAAGGTCCTTTGTAATAGCTTTTATATTACTGTAAATCATGATGCTTATGGTTTACTTTTTATTAATTCAAATGAAGTGCAAATCAAATGACAGCTGACAGCCTATCAACAGGTTAGTTTAAACAGCTGAATATTATTTTACTTTATATATATTTCAGCTTTTAACAGGATTTTTAATTTTAAATAGTTTTGAGGTTTTTATCCATGTAATATGGCTGGAAGGCTGCAAGATGAGAGCAATATTTAATTCACGCTTGTAAGATATGGGTATTTGGAACCCATTAGAAATTGACTTTTTGTTCTCCCTTTTAATTTTGATTCTTTTATCAGAGATGCCAAGACTAATGCTGTCATGACAGATGGAGAGAGCTCATAGAGACATTGTACAAAAATTACTGGAGCAATGTGTCACTACCATGTAGTACCTTCAAAATGTCACAACGAAAGTAAAATTCATTGTGGGAAAGGGCTCTTCCTTCAGCAACAAGGCTTCCTTCAGAGACAATTCCACTCCTAGGTGCTGGACAGCATCATACCAGTCTCATTTGCACCGCAGAAAATACCAATATATGAAAGCTACATGTGTGATCAAAATCACACAGGCACTCATTGAGAGAGAAAATGCTCCCACTTGTCACCTGTGTAATCCTGGGTGTCATTTACCTACTTCAGTCATTCCAGATTGTTCCAGTTCTTTTGTATTTTATTTGGTAATACAGTTGATCAAAATAATGCTAGTTATGTCTGCCTCATATCACTTATTTACTTTAAACATTTAGTTATTAGCTACTTACTTCAAAAGCAGCATGGCCACCAGGTTGAGGGAGGTGATTCTCCCCTTCTACTCTGCTCTCATGAGACTGCACCTGGAGTGCTACATCCAGCATGGGAAGGACATGGACCTGTTGGAACAGGTCCACAGAAGGGCCACAGCAATGACCAGAGGGCTGGAGCATCTCTCCTGTGCAGACAGGCTGAGAGAGCTGGGGTTGTTCAGTCTGGAGAAGAGAAGGCTCTAGGGAGACCTTATCACACATTCCAGTACCTAAAGGGGGCTACAAGAGAGCTGGAGAGGGACTTTCACATGACAGGACAAGGGGGAATGGCTTTAAGCTGAAGGAAGGTAGATTTGGATTAGATATTAGGAAGAAATTCTTTTCTGTGATTGTGGTGAGGCACTGGAACAGGACTGGACAGGAAGTTATGGACTCCCCATCCCTGTAAATGTTCAAGACCAGGCTGGATGGAATGCTAAGCAACCTGATCTAGTGGAAGGTGTCCCTGCCCATGGCAGGAGACTTGGAAGCAGATGATCTTAAAAGTCCCTTCCAACCCAAACCATTCTATGATTCTGTGGTTCTGTAATAACTTGTACACTGTCAGTGGTAGTAACCTATGCTAATTTCTGCAAAAGGAATAGGGATGTAGCAAAATTTTCCTGTGTGTAGAAAAACTCTTGATTAATCTGAGTAGAAGAAATGAAGTACTGTTTAAAAAGTGTGTAGGTCAACAATTTTGGCTAGAGGGGTTGGCTGTCACAGCAGAGTCCTGTAATGGCTCAGCATAAAAACACAAGGAAAAATTATGCAAGCTGTGTTAAAACACTGCCTTTGGTTTTAAAGCAAGGCATCAGAAGTGACACCAGTTAAAAGACGATATAGTTCCACTCACAAGTCAGAAGGTTACATTTCTTATGCTACCTTCATGGTTTTTGTCCATGGAATTCTGTAATGGCTTTGCTGTCAATGGGTATTAAAAGATGTCTCTGTGAGAAAGGACTATTTTGCTGTTTGGCTCTCCAGCTATTCAGAACTTTTTTAGCTGTGAATAACCCACAAAATGGATTTCCAGTAACAATTGACATGTTTGAAAATGAACTCCAGAGCAAGATTAAAAACCACCGAGATTGCTATCCAGAATACAAAAAGGAGCAGTGCAATGTTTTGTGACACACATTGTCCCTGACTCTAGAGGTTTCTCCCTGGCTCTTGGGAAGGTCAGGCTCCTTGTCTACCCGGGCTTGATCCAGAGCCACTGAAACTGATGGCAGAACTCTCACTGACTCCCAAAATCTGGGTTAGAAAAAAGACCATCTGTCTTTTTGTTGAAATTGTCTGAGGGAATGCAAACAGTGATACTGTATGCAGTGGCAGTGTTACTTTCCACAAGAAACTGGATGGAAACCACAAGTTATTTCACACGGCCCAACCTTTAGATGCTTGTAGCTATCAGTTGCTACCACTGCTAATGTAGAGCTAAATGACTTTGGATCCCATTCTTAATCAAGTGCCTTCCACCTCCCTCTCCTTTGGTAAATGTCAGGATACTTGATTCCTTTAAAAAGATTGAGGTATTCAAGAAATTCAGCCTTGGTAGTTTCACAGCCACCACATCCAAACCTCAAGACACCACTGCAGGTTAGGTGATATGCACCATGCACAAGCCTTATCTGTCAAAAATGACATGGGGAAGAAAGGAAAGCAAAAACAGGTGAAAAAGTAGATCCTCATGACAGACATACAGACCAAGAATCCTTCTGTTTTTGCAGCTACTGAAGAAAAAAAAAGAATGAGATAATAACAACATTGACATAAAAAATGAAAAAGTAAATAAATAGTAGAGTCATCAGGTCCTTCAAAACCAAACTATTCACCTGGAAGGATGAGAGACTTTTCACCACATCAGCTGGTGCAAAGGAGCCAAAATTTGTACCTAAGAGATTTACTGTCCAATTTCTTTCCCCTATAGACTTCCATGAAGACAATAACAACTCCAGAGGAACAAAAGTGCATCAAGATTTTTCAATGACTGTGGAATAAATTCATTGTGAGGTAGTCAGTGGAATACTGAGTAATCACTACAAAGATTACACTGTTAAACCTAAAGGCTCAATCTTTCACAGTGCTGAACATTTTCTGAAAGCTGCAGCGTTTTGGTTCCTAATGAAAACACACAGCACTAATGGGAATAAGGCCATAAGTTCTCCGGTGTGGTTGGTCACTCAAGGCAAAAACTGAAAAAGTGTCTGCTCCCTGATTGTTCAGAAACTCCGTGTTCTTTAGACACCAGAGAAACTGCTCAGAGATAAGTAAGCTCTTGGACCCTGCCTGCTGTTGAAAGGCACACACATACCCTTGCGTATCCCTATCATATTATTTGGTCATGGGAGAAAATGACCCCTCTTTAGAAATCTATTCAGCTGTCAGATCAACTCCTTTATCTGGTTTCATACCGTTAGCTGAGAAGACAAGGATCCCCCTATCAACCCAATTTGGTGTTAACTGATTTAGCTTTCATCAGATTTTTTTTCCCAACTCAGAAGAAACCCGAAAGCCAGATATTTGGTGACTTTCCAAATGAAGTCCAAAAAACCTCACTTGGCAAAACACTTTGTGTAGAGATGTATTCAAGTGTGCAGAAATGTACCCATAAGTGAAATGACACAATGAAGTGAAATGGTGGGTGCAAAACGAGTGGCCTGGGCTATATACATAAGGGTAGCACAATTACAACCCTCTGTTCTGGATTTAGAACCTGCCTTCCAGTCCTAACAGGATTCTTTGGTGAGGACAATAAAAAGAGCTATAAGTGTATTCATCTGTATTTATCTGAGTCCTCAAAGTACTCAATAGCCATAGGAAGAGCTAGTTAGGTAAAGAGCATAATTTTCTTTTGCTAAATTTGATTCATAGATTGATTAGTGCTGCCTTGAACATAAGGAATTGTTGCAGCTTTGATACTTAGATTCCAGTTGCAGGTTTAAAGATATTCTTCTTCCAGGAGGGGCCCTGGAGATTTTTGCAGTAACACATTACTGACCATGAGTAAGGATGCAAGGATCTGGACTTAAGCTAACAGAAGTGATGATGTGTGAAAGGCTCTGCTTCATTTTGACATGGTGATACAAGGGATAGGCAGATTTTGGGACAGACCATCTTTATCTGTCTGGCAGTCTAGGGATTTAAGCTGTGTCTATCACTCTGGCATTTCTGTGTGCTCAGACAGCATCTGCAGGAAACATTCCCAATTATTCTCTTAAAGTAAAGTGGTCAGGGATGGTTATCCCAGGAGGGACCCCCAGAAGAGCTTCATTTCATTTACAGGTACTTGTGGGGGACAAGAGAAAATGGCATAAGAGAAAAGTGCCGTCCTGCTGTAGAAGTTAGTGCAGACTCTCTGCTTGGAGAGCCTTAAAAGGAATTGCACTTGTTGCCCCCTGGACCCTCAAATGCAGACACCCAGCCTGGGCAGCTAAAAATGGTGCCCTCCAAGGAATACCATTTAAAGAGGTTTCCCTGGGAGCATGGCCCAATCTTGCACCACCTCACGCATACAAAGAAAGTCTGTACCCCTCTCTGCCCAAGACAGACTCTGCCTCTCAGGCTGCCCTGGGTGCTTGGAGCCAGGGAGAGTTGGCCCCTCACTGCCAAAACCCCAACCAATCCACGAGGAAAAGATTCCCATATGTCCTTCACAGGGCAAACACATCCCAGGCATGCTGGAGTCACCTAGTCAGGCAGCACTCACTTCAACCATGCTGCCAGTGTGAAATCTTGATTTTTTACAAGACGAAGGAAATTTTACCATGCATTTTTTGTATCAGGTTGAGGTTTGAACCTCTCTACCTTGACAGAGGTAACATCCAATTTTTATGGGTACCCGAAGGGTCCTGGAATACTAATGTTCTCTGGTTCCTTAGGTGCATACTGCAAGCATCACAAACATATTTTTATTGATATTTGATGGCTGCTTCATTTGCCAAGTACTCATATCAAATTTATGGAAAGCTATTTCTGAATGATATAAACGTGGGAAATCCCTTTTGTTGAGACATGGTATTAATCATGTTAGTGCCTAGATCTCTGTGCCCTTAGACCAAAAAGATATACTGCTTCAGTGTCTACAGTCAGCTCCTAAAAATATACTATCTTCTGACAGATTTTAAGCCTCAGAAGAGATGGGATAACCTGGTTCTTTAACGATCCACAGCCACTTCAGCATTGTCTCTTCCTCTCCCCCTTGTATTGCCTACACCTTTGCATGTTTAAGACTGAACGTGTGGAAAGAGTGACATGGGAACTGCCTCATCCTGAGTGTCAATACAACTCACAGCAGTGGCACCAGGGATGCCAGCACAGGTCAGGATCAAACCAAGGCATTGTTTAGCATTTATGTCAGTGTATTCCCAGATTAGAAGCAATGAGCACTTTCAGTAATCTCCATTAGTGACAGCCAGGTCTGTCTCCTGCTATCCACAATAATGCCTTACAGAAAGAAGGGTGGCATGCAGCCTCCACATGAACATCCCACCTCCTTACGTAGTCATGATATGGACTCCATAGAAAAAATGGGCTTAGCCCACCCACCTCAGTCCTGCATTCTCGTACCTTACTGTGTGGGGTTTAATCAGCAGGGAGAGAGATGCAGGAGGATACAGGTACACCACCAGAGCATCTTGGTGCTGGATATTATCCTTTCCTTATGGCAAAGACTATTCCAACAAGGACTACCTCCATGTCTTGGAGGTGCATCCAATGTCTGCTGCAAAACAGGCATATTCTATCAAAACATATAATATTTTATTGGACTGAATCATATCTTCAGTGCATGTTTATTTTGTCTTATATTTGCACACTTATGGGCAGCCCGTCCTGACTTTCCCATGTATGTTAATCTGCATGGACACTCAGTGCATGAGAGCCCAGAGGTTTTATTACTGCTTCACTGACTCCTTCTTTTACCTACCTCTATGAAAGTAGGTCTATTGGGATCCAGCTGAACGCCCTCCTCAATCTGTCTCTGGTCCTCTCTCACTCATCCTCTGTCTCTTTTGTTCTGGTACAGGCCTAGTGCCACAAATTTGTCTACCAAACACCTGGTGGGTTCATCCCAGGCCCACCATTTAGCCAGAGTAAGTGCAAATAAATGAGCCAGAAATCTGTCCCCACACTGCTGCACCTAGAATTTTTTACGAATATTTTCCAAAGATTGTTGCATTAAGTCTTCACTGATTTGAACTTGGTGCTTGGGAAAAATCTGCCTGAATAAGACCTGCCAACATGAGGACTAGGAGGTGACAGGGCTGCCACATCCTGCACCTGAGCTAATGCAGCACACTATGCAGTTGACCTGCACATGGACAGCAAGTCTGACACGTTCCAGAGCCATGGACCCTTGGAACAAGTCATCTCTGTATCACCTGTACAAAGATTTTTATGTCTATAGAAATGTTTTTTCCTGTGGGATTTCCAGGTTAATCCCACAAAACTGCTAGGGAATACATTACACTTACTGCTCTGCCACTAAAATTTTTAGGCCAGGAAGGTCATGTCTGATCATCTTTCAAAGAAAAAATTCTCTATTGAATTGGTGAAAAACAACAGAAATAGTCAAGCATATGCCATTAAATATCTTCTGTTTCACACTGTTGGGTGCCTGGCACACGACATCTCAGTGGGAACTGCACGGGTCTCTGCAAGAGATCTGACCACAGAACACAGAGGTCTGGAGAGCATCAGACCTAGCACTGAGAGAGTAGCTCTCTCCAGACCAGCCCAATGTTAATCCCACCAGTAAGTAGGCCAATTTGTGCCAAATACGCTTTTTCCTCTCCTGTGTTGAGACCACCCACCCAGCACAGGGCACTGAATAGCAGCTATGACAGAAAGATTTTAACCTCAGCTAATGGCAACCAGAAAGTGACAGACTCATTTTCTTATTACCAGTCTTCTTAAGGCTGAACAGGCAATTATTTTCTTGAGACTGCTTCTGTGTACTAAATTACATGGACGTTCTCCAAAGCGCAGTGACAACTCCATAAGCTGGGTGTAAGCTGGGTTACCTCTCTCGCCAACCCACAAACTGCTCTCAGTAACCTCACAGTGGTGTTGACAGACTCCAGAAATAGCCATGAACAGTGTTTTCTTACTAGAAGTCAGGTCTGGGTCATATCACTGGGGGAGGTGAATTAAAAATGACAAGGGGAGCCGTTCAGAATGGTCTCATCCCTCTCTACACAGAGTCCCCAAAGATGGTACTGAACCATGCCCTGCGTGCAGCCCCTTGTAAACATGAGTGATCCCTTTTGAAGCTGCAACTAGGGATGCTTGACACCTTTTGTGCTTCTTGCTTCTCTAATATTTCCCTTCACATTCCTTCACTGCTAAATGAATGGCACGACTTCATCAAAATTTTCTTTTCCCCAACTCTTTCTAACAGTTTTCATTTAATTTCAATGCAAGGGCACCAATCCTAGTTTATGTCATAATAGATGGACAACAATAGTGGAATTTAACTAAAATAACACGCTAAACAGTGCTACATGTTGATGGAGTCATGATAGATAAAATTTGGAGTGTTTTGGTGGTTTATATCTTCAAAGAAGAGCTGGCAAGTGTACAATGTGACAAATGTATTTAAGAATCTATGCCATTCAAATGATACTACCACATGTCTGTTTGGGATTTTTCCCATCTAAATGTGGGAATACGGGCACAGATTCACTTGCATACTGTGTTCTTCTAACATAAAGTGTCTGCATCTCAGAGGGTGTGTCAGTGGCACCCCATGTCACCAGACACACATTGCAAAGGAGACAGCCGAAATAAGTGTACATTGTGTGTGCCAGGCAGTCTTCATTTGTTTATTTCATGCAAAAAGGAGGGGATCATGCTCAAAATATTCTCACTGGAAATTTGTATCAGCATGAGAAAGGGAAAAATGTATCATTTGCATTTCAAGGCATTGCAAGTCCCTATCCTAGCTGAAGTCGTCGGTATCTATGGTACAAAGAGACCAGGTCCTGATGTGAGTGACAATGATGTAAAAACCCCCACTAATTCACATCATCTTGACTGAATTATTCTGCATTTACACCAGTTTCACTAAGATGGAAGCTGGCTCAGGGATCTTTACATAATCTATATATTTTGTGCCTTTTTCTCCTATTATTTGTCACAATAAGCCACCTCCTTTGTTTATTATTTTTAATTTGTGCAATGTATTCATATTCTCAGAGTCCATCTGCTAAAAGTATCCCATTTAAAAGAAGATGGCATCATTAGCTACCCTCTCTCGCTATAAAGAAAGGAGCAGTTCCCATATTTTTACCCAGTTCAGTGGCTCAGAGGATGCACTAATCTTGCTGAACACTTCAGTTTAGATGGTATATCAATGAGGCATTCAAACAGAGCAGTTTATACACAAAAATTCTGTCTGCTTTGTAAAAGATTATCCTTTTATAAACACTCTGCGGAAAACATAAAAGCAAATAGGGGACAGCACATAGGACAGGAAAGATGTTAGGAGGGAGATTAATACTGAATGGGTCGAAATGAATGGTGCTTACCAAAACGAGGTCCAGATACTTTGGCTGCAGTGAAACATAAATAATGGGAATGACACATCGTTTATTCGGGATAATGAGTTGATCCGAAGTAGGGGCCTAGAACAAGAGATTAAAGATTAAATATCCATCTCCTGATGAATATCAGTAGCAAACTTTAACCTTTTCCTTCCAAAAGCACAATTTCTTTGAACCATCATGTCAGCAGAACACAGTGAAGAAATGGGCTAAAGCAAACTTAAATCACATTCTTATCCTTATCCTGAAAGAAACTATTGCTTCATATTTTAAGATACTGTATTGTATTTTTATTTCCAGGCTTGTAACTCTTTTGGAATAATTATATGAGAACACAAAGATTTTGCTTAATGTTTTGTATTAGAAAAATCTGGCTTTAGCATTTATTGCTTACATTTTAGTTCTCTGCAATAATTGAAGAAAGAACATGCCCATCCTGAACATTCACTTGGGTGGAGAGATAATGACAAAAAGCAGCCTGCTGGAAAAGCACAGCATACCACATGCCGAATTAGAGTCTTGAATGCAAGGAGGACTTGGAAGATGTCACAAGCTTTGGATCAGGAAGGGCTGGAAGTGTAGTGAAGGGGGGAAAGGCACAGACAACTGGGGACAGCAGGCTGACTGTACTGCAGTGCTGGCAAGCCGTCCAAGCTGGTCAATTAGTGGTACTTCTAGCTCAAGATGCTGTACTGCAACTGAGGCAGAAGACATAGGACAAGCGGGAATCTGGATAGCTGTGGCTTGCCCAGAACTTGGAACAGAGCAGCTGCTGGATGCATGCAGCCAGCCAAGCCCTGCATTGTGGTTTTGTTGCTGATGGCTGCCTCCTGAAAGAGGGATAAAACTGGGGACAGAGGGAGGAGGGAGGAGGGGTGAGACTTTCAAATGACATTTAGAAAACAGCCAAGCTAGAATGCAGGAGCTAGTTCAGCATGCTTTCACCTGCTTCGTGGAAAGGGGTTCACATGCAAAAGGAGTTTGTGGTTTCATTCCACTCTCTAGGGAATGTGCTGTCCCAGTGCCAAACCAGCATGCATGTACAGCTGGCAGTTTCTCTGCAGAAGAAGCCTAGTACTGGAAGCTGTGGAAAAGTATCCATTTTTTCTTGGTAAATATTTGCATGCAAAACCAGATATTCCCATAGGTTTTTGTGAGGCTCTGCAAACTTGTTAAAGGGAAGGAATTTTGGATTTGTGCTGTGGGAGTGTGCATGCACAGACACACAGTTCCAGTGAGGACACAGTCCTGGGGGGTGAGCTCTCTGAAATGGTATCTCGAAGGACACCGAATACCTTTCAGAGAGCAAGCCTCACATTTTGCAAAATTCACATTTTGGCAACCAAACAAAAATATTGCCATTTCACACTGTCCCTTTTCACCATGAATCCAGACAGGATATGCTGTGTTTCCCTTTCCTCTTGGGTCAGAGACGCAAGTTCTTTTAGGCACCTTTCCTCAGGGGCTGTCCTGCAACAGCATCACACCACTCCATCCTAAAACCTCCTGACGACCTCCTGGAAAACCTCCTGAAACCTCCTGCTGCTGTATCGTTACTATAGAGAGGATAGGACCACAAGGTCAAATAAATGAAAGGGAAAGAAGAGGACTTGGGATGCTGGACTGGTGGAGGGGGCAGAGATGACAAATCAATAGTAAGGGTGTGAAAACAAGACATATGGCTGGTTATCATCACGGTCAGCCAGGACCAGGCTCTGCAGGGCTTGGCTTGCCTAGGCAATCCCATGCTGGAGAGTGTGTTGGGTTTTTCACCGCTGCTTGCAATGGCAAGAGGAAGGGGAGATCTGTCCCACTCAGTGCCAAAGCAGCAGTTTCTGCTCTGGGGAACCAAAGCACTGCTCTCCGGGGACATGGACCACTGTGCTGGGCTCAGCTGCCCTGCCCATTGTCAGCACCCCGCACTGATTTCCAGCCAGACAGGCTTTTATCCTTGAGATACGAGCAGCAACTTTCCTTTTACTCAGGAAGAAGCATCCATTTTTGAGCATTGTCAGAGTGCAGATAATAAATATTACAAACAGCAGAGCTGTGAGGGGATGCCAGAGCCCTGCTGCTGACTGATACCTGACCTCTGGAAAGCCCACGTCACTGTGTCACATCACAGCGTGCTTGCCTGTGCAATGGGGACTGTCCTGCCCGGGGGCACGTCGAGTTTCAGGGGGGGGCAGGACCCCTGCTGCCATGTGTGCTCCTCCTCTCAGGGGGCCAAGGGGCTCCTCACATGGCAAAAGACACTCCCTGTAAGGTCTGCAGAGGATATTTGAGGGGTCCTGCAACGAAAGTTGCTGTAGATACACACACAACAATCCAAGCATGTTGTAGGGGAGAGAGCACAGTTGCAAAAAATGGTGCCTCCAAGGCTCCTGGTGGTCCCAAGGTTCCTGGTAGCTTGCACTGGTCTTTCTGGAGAGCAAACCGATGGCGCTGGGTCTTCCTGCCTCACCTCACCTCACCTCACCTCACCTCACCTCACCTCACCTCACCTCACCTCACCTCACCTCACTGCTAAGGAAGAGGAGGAGCAGCTCCCAAATGATTCCAGCACATGGCAATGGACTCTTGTACTTAGGAAGTATGTGTAACTTGATTTAAAATTAGCCCTTAGTAATGTGAAGATGCTGATGAGAGCAGCATGAGACAGAGGAAAGACCATCCCAGGAGTATTTATCCAAATTCAGTGAGTAGAAGTGAACTTTCCAGGGCTGCTTTCAGTATGTAACTGGAAGGTCAACTTGTGAACTAAAATCCCAAGAATTTTTATTCACAAAGAGCTATCTGCCTGAACATCTTATTATGCTTGGGAGTGAGGCTTTTGGGTTGTAAAATTAGGTGTGTGTTTTCTAATGCAAAATGTACACTCTGGGAAAGAAAGCACAAGTTCCTTGTGAAACTGCTCTGGGAGGAACCAAAACTCAGGTGTTCACAGCTTGACTCGCATAAGGAAATTATATTTTGAAACATTTGTGAAAAAACCTGTGCAAACAGACGTGAGTTTTCTTAGGAAAGAAAACCCGTATCCACCGTGCAGTTTGTCAGTCAGGGGGTGAGAGGTCAAGGTGCCACCCAGCTGCTCCCCTACAGCCACCATAGCAAACCCCAAGAACAGCACTCCCTGCCTTGTTGTGTAATCCTTGGACAGGAAACTGGCCAACATCAGCCCCATACTGACAGCTGAGATGAATCCCACCAAAAAACACCCCTCTCTTCTTTGATAACTTGAATCTCATCCGTACAATATTTTATTAGGAACATGTCATTAGCAATGTAGGTATTGATATTGAACCTGTGTTCTTACAGGTGTGAATGATTTACCAGATCCTCGTGTATTCTGATTCAAATCATTATGTCATTTTTGACAGTGCAAGCCTTTAAGGAAACAAAAGTGTTTTTACATTGCTGATGTGAATTTATTAGATGTGTGTTACCCATTTAGCATCCAGAGGGCTGTGAACTGGGCGAAACTATCAGAAATGTAATGCTCTTAAAATCATAGGATGGGAAGCTTAGAGTCTGTCAGAGACCTCTGGCCACTGAACCTGAATCCAAATGTCACCCCAAGCAGTCATGAAACATTGGGACATTTAGACTTGGACCTGGTTACAGATCTGAAATCTGAATTTAGGTCCAGTAACTAGAAATAGCAGAGAGAAGACATTAGCAAACCTTAGCCAGGCCACTCTAAGAAGGAAATGGCCTGTCTGCAGCTGGTCCAGTTCAGAGAGCAGCACTGAAGAGCACCTTGTGGCAACCTGATTCTGGGGCAACTAGCAGGTGCTGAGGTTTGCTGGAGGATTTGGCAGCCAGCAGCAGAGCACGTTGGCTCTAAAGGCAGGCTGCCCCTCTTTCTGCCTCATGAGGGCCAAGCAACATCCTGCCTGGCAATTCCCTTCACACCAAAGGAGCCTCCCAGAGGCCCTGCTGATGGTCATGAGGGGGCTGCAATAGCAGCATAAAGCTGCTAGTGCTGGGTGAGCAGTGTGCTCACATATGGTCTTGGATTGTACCTTTCCAGAAACCAGCTGTACCTCTCAAATAAATACATACTGGGCAAAGCTCAGAAATGCATCTTTCTAGAGATTATTTCCATCTGCACATCACAAAGGACATATTGATTTAGCTACACTCCTGAGATCAGAGTGGAAACACTGTATAGTTGGGAAGCAGACACATATGCTGCTTATCAAAGCTATACATACGGCACAAAAAGATACCAGTGTGGAGAGCAACCAGCTATATTTGCACCAGCACACAACCTGTGCTGTAATTCTCTAAAACAAAGGAAAAGGAAGTGCTGAATGCTACTGTTCCTGAGCCACGCAAATGGCATGTGAGGAACACATCAATCCCGGCTGAACTCATGGACGTGAGGGTCCCAAGTAGTTGACAATTGCTGCAGCTGTCAAGGATTGCCCCCAAAAGCTTGTGTATCGATTTATTTATTTGTATTTCTTGGAGCTGCAGAAAAATGCAATAATTGACACAATGGGAAAGAATATCCCAGATGATGAGCTCCAAGTGGAACATGTCACCAGAGCAAAGCCGTATTCTCCCTGCAAGGATCTTTCACCCACCCACAAGGAGGACAAGCTACCTGTTCCTCAAAACTCATGGCATCTGTGTTTGCAGACAGCAACATAAGTAAGTTCAAAAATTACATAGCAAGAAAGTCAGTTAGATCATGAAGTGCTGGCAATGTACACACCTCACACTGCTTCAGGAATTATCAGTAAAATGGTCATCTGTGGAGGCAGAGGGGACACTCTGATCTCCTGGAGCATTAATCCCTCCTGGTATCTCTGAGATAATGGAGAACAAGGAAAGTTACTAGAGGAAAATCATGGAGTCATGGAATCATTTGAGATGGAAGAGACCTTTAAGATCATCCAGTTCACTGTAAACCCAGCACAGCCAAGTCCACCACTAATCGTGTCCCTAAGTGAATTTACTAGATGTGTGTTACAGTGCCACATCTACACGTCTTTTAAATATTTCCAGGGTGGCTGACCCAACCACTTCCCTGGGAAGTCTGTTCCAATGTTTCACAACTCTTTCCATGAAGAAATTTTTCCTAATATTCAATCTGAACCTCTCCTGGCTCAACTTGAGGCCATTTCCTTTTAACCTGTCCCTTGTTCTTGGGAAAAGACACTGACTCCCATCTTACTACAATCTCCTTACAGTTAGTTGCATATATATAAATAAGCATATATAGGATGATCCTTGCACTTATTTCAGACATTTCTTTTTTGCAGCTTTGCAGTTTACCATAAATTAGGCCACTATCAGTGGAAATGTCTCTTGGTGTGGGAGCACAGAATTATTAAACGCCTCTCTTTTCTTACCACCCACCACCTTTGTAACTCTTCTGTAGCTCAAGATTCCCCGCCCTCACCACTGAGTCAGCAGGACACATCCCATCAGAAATCCTCAGCCTGTTCAGTGCAAAATCCTTGGGCTGAGTTTGAACAGCTGCTGAATAGTTTAAACCAAACTGTCTGTGCTGCAGAGCTCATGCATTGAAGTTGTCAAACAATGTGCTGCTGCTGTTGTATGTGTATCCAAAGAAGATTTCTTTCCCTAGACAAAATGATCAGAGGGATGAAAACCCTACCCGATGAGGACAGGCTGAAAGATTGGGATTGTTCAGCCTGGAAAAGAGAACGCTGCAGGGAGACCTTATTGCAGTCTTTCAGCACTTACAGAGAGTCAACAAGGAAGATGTAGACAGAATTTTTAGTAGGGCCTGTGGTGATAGAAGAAGGGGTAGGTAATGATTTTAAACTAAAAGAAGTTCTATTCAGGCTACATATAAGGAATGTATTATACACATGTCTTGTATACATGTATTTTACAATGAGGGTGGCAAAATACTGGCAAAGGTTGCCCAGAGAGGAGGTGGACGCCCCATCACTGGAAACATTCAAGGTCAGTTGGGTGGGACTCTGGGTAACCTGGTCTGGCTGAACATGTCCCTGCTCATTGCAGAGGGGCTGGACTCGATGACCTTTAAAAGGCCCTTCCAACCCAAACTATTTTATGATTCTATAACAAAGGAGCCTGATCTTGGCAGTATTTGGACACTCTCAAGAAGATGAAGGGCAGATAACATTGGTTTTGACAAAAAAATTGGTGAAGTGCCCTGAGCACCGAGATAGAACTATCATCAAACTACTTTCATGTCTCTTCTACTAGTCTAGTGCCCTGTGTAAGTAAGAGGAGCATAAAAAAGAAATCTTTGATGGCTTCAAAAGACAGTACCCTTGAAGTAAATGATTGATTACCTGACAGTGCTCAGGTGAAGAAAGAAACAGCCTAAAACACATGACCACCTTCTAAAGTCAAACTGAGACCACTTGCAAGTCCAATGGCTGGAATGAGGCACAGTATAGTCCTGCTCACAGGGAAGAGCTGACTCTGGATGCTTGACCTCAAGACTTTCATCTGACCCATGTAGAGATGGAACAAACCTGGGAGAAAGAGGTCAGTGAATCCCAAATCCACAGATGTTTCTTCAGCACAAGGTTTGCTTGCTCTGTGGTAACTTGCTATCCAGAAAAAGAGACCTCCTCCTGAGCAAGAGATACAGAATTAGGCACAAAAAATGGCATAGCTGCTTCTCCCTGGAAAATTCCAACCAACATCTGCGCAGCAGCTGGATTTCCCAAGTCTATTATCTCATTTCACTGATCTGAATGAATTTGCTCTCAGAACAGTTGCAGATCTGTATATATCACTCATGGCTTGATTCACTATGATTTACCTGAATGAAATATTAATTAGCTACACTATCTTTTCTCCTCCCACCACTAAATGCTAATTAATTGTAATTCATGATGAAAAAAAGTGGCACACAAATAGTTACTTTGGCCCAAAACATTAATCAGGTCTAAAAATCCAAACCAACCGTAGTCAATTTAGAGTTTGAAACACTGCTGGGGAATAAGTACAACTTCAGTCTCATTCTTTTCATTACTGGTGCCTTGAATACATTTTTTCTACAGATTCATCCAGAGAGATGCATTGCTGAAGTACTGGCCAAGCACGGGCTCTCTAACTCATCTTGGACAGTTCCAAGAAAGGTCCCACAAAAATATAGCTACAGTGTTTAGCGTAAAGTAAAGACATCAGGCAGACCCTGGCACCTTAAACTTGCAGGTTTTGATCTAAGATCCAGAGTCATTTACAACATCTTTACCATCACTAAAACTCAAAGGCCATAAATACTTCTGCCACAAACCACTCAGGCTTCCTACTGAAATGCACATGCAGGCTGTCAAGTTCTCAGCAAAAGGGTGTTTTATATGAATTTCAGATGTATGAAGAACACATGCAAGACATGTATTTCCAAGAGACAATTCATGGGCTAGGTGTACCTCCTTAGGGTGTACCTATCTTACAGGTTTAATGGTCACAACTAGGCTTAGATTGAAATGTCACATATTTTTTCTCTCCCTTTTTTTTTTTTTAGCTGACTGCTGTTTACAACACACTCTGCAAACAAACTGGGCTGCTCAACTCTGCATTAACTAACGGCGGCAGCCTTTCTTCTTCTTCCCTATAACAAAAATGCTTTGAAGTCCTATGCTGTTAGTTACAAGTATCCTGATATTTCCCCAGTAAGGATGTAATAGGAGCCAAAACAAGCCTCCAGGTGCCAATATTGCACCTGACAAATTAGGCACACGACTGGAAAAGGATGGGCCCATCCTTCTGCTTAATGCTCATTTCCTCTCATTTCCACATTAACAGGAAGTAGTTGGAATGGAAAAAAGACTTTCCTTGAAGACCCGAACTATCAAAAGGCCTGGAGCTGTTTCTCCTTGCAAACAAAAAACTTGGAAGCCAGCTACATCCTATGATTTGGAGCTCATTTACAGTGACTTATTTAACCCCTACTGACGGCACGATGAACAGGATGTTATGATTTATTTAACACTTAAAGCGGGTGTGAGAACAAGGTGGATGGTGCCCTTAGATGTAGTCTTTTCATAATTTATTGCTCCAAGTGCTTAATTTTTCCTCAGGGAAGCCTTTGATAGCTGGCTGCTGCAGTGTGGTTAAGTGTGTGCATTAAGCTGTAAAGCAAAAATATTAATAAGACTAAAAATAATAACTGTAACCAAAGTTATTAGTTTGCATAACAAGAACTTGCACGTACTGCTCTGCCGAAACGCTGAAGTGATATCCCCACACCAACTGAATTGACTTGAGGATATTTAATGGAGCAGCATAAAGAGTGTTGGATTTTCCTTCTGAGGACTTTACTTGCGCAAACACAAAGCAAACTCACTCTTGCAAAATGCCGTACGGCTCCTGGAAGGCCACGGGAGAACTGTAACGAAGTCAGCTAAAAAAAATTAAAATGACTAACATCTCCTACGTTGGTACCACAGGGGACTCTGACCAAGAACAGAGTCACAAAAAAATGCCGTTTGACTGGCTTTAAAGTTGAACTGCTGGTTAATAATGTTGTAGCATCCCTCAGAGGGTTTATCTTAAAACACCTTCTTTTGAATGGGTCCATAATCTTTACCTGGAATACTGAACCACCCTTTAGAAACCATTTTCATGTCAAAGTTGCTCAGTGGAATAACCTCCTACTCTCTGGAGATCAGTGGTCAGCTCAGTTTCATGTCATTACATTGAAGGCCCTCGGTGACTTTAGCAAGCATGATCTGTAGGAACGATTGCACCTGTGGATAAAAGACTTCAACTTTGAATGTTAAATACCTATTTCAGGATTATTTTCCCCTCTTGAGCATGCATGTGTGTGAGCAAGTTATATTTTGATACAGACAGGCAGGTAATTCATTTCACTTTTAGGAGATGAAGTAACGATTTTAGCAAATTACATTTGTCTCTTTAATCTTATATTTCCATGCACACTGAGTTAAATGTTGTAAAACTATCAATTCTGTCAAAACCTAACAGAAAGAAAACAAGAAACCCTGCAATCTTAATGTCCAAACTGACTGGTGATTAACAGGAATTAAATGTGCAGGAATTCCAAATCTTTTCTGATCGGAGATGTCTAGATGACTTTTGTTTTTCCATAATTGTATGAGGTTCCTACATAGTATTTAAGAATCAATTATATTGCAATTGATGTAATTAACTCTAATAATCCAGTAAAAGTCAGTAGGAGGGCTATTCAAGTCAATAGAAAAGAGAGACTATATTATGAAGGTGTTATTAACCTATACAGATTTTTACTAGACATTTCCTTTTCTTACATAATAAATATACAGTGATGAGGAAGGCTGTCATTATAATTTAATGGGAACAATGGTTCATCACTTCCTTTCCTGTACAAGCCTTAACTAATTCTACATACAGTGTATAAGTAAAATGAAGTTAAATGAATCTCACAAATTAGCTATTAATCATCCATCAATCATCTGTTGCTCCATGATTAAAATCTGTGTTGCATTCAGAGCTGGGAAAGGTATTTGGGGAGTGGCAGGAGCTGCATCTACATCTTCCAATTAATTTATTCATGCACTTTCATTTTGCATTGCCAAGGGTACTTACTGAAACCAGTCCTGAAGTCAGAGAAAGTCTCCTGAGGAAAGTTGCAGCCCTTCCCAGAATAAAGTAAAACTTTCATTTCCATATTTATAGGCATCGCTCTGGCTTTAAGCATTGTTGCATATGAGAACCTCATTCACACTTTTGAATTCAGTCAGACAACTCTTTTTGGGGAAAGAAAGCAACCCTATGAAGTCAGCGAAAGTGAGGCAGTGGTCTGCTATATACCTTGCAAAGTGATGCAGAGAATTCCTCTGTTCAAGATCCTAATCTCCTGTCTTAGGCTCTAAGTCTTTTGCACTGCTCAATGAGGCAAAAGGGAGTTCTGCTTGAATATGGCTATTAAAATCAGGCTTTTTAGGAATTTCTGTCTTCACCTTCATCAAACTGAGCATAAGCCTTATTACATATGGAAGACTGCATTGATCTCATTAGCAGAACTGCTTGTCCTGGCAGCAGACAAAGATCAGTTGTCTGTGCTACTGTTATTCAATATATTAGTTGCCCTCTGAGAGACTGGCTACAGGTGATCCTCTTATCTTGCATCTTGGCAGCTTCAGTCTGGGCGGCCCTCCATGGCATCGTGCATCTCTCTCTCAAAAACTATACTGGACCACTGCAGGCAGCTCCAAAACCTGCCCAAGTGCACAGGGACTTGGTGATACACGGTGGCCACTTTCCTACATAGAGCTGAGGTGATCAAAAGAGGTCCAGGAGAAGGCAAAGCCAGTGTTTTACTTATTCTGGAGTAATTTCAAATCAGAATAAATATTGAATTACCTGAATGCTCCGTGCAGTGTCACTGAATTTATGCAAAGAATGAGACTGAGAATGAGGTGAGTTTTGTTTCTCTGCTGTCAAAATACTTTTTCAAAGGTCTTGGGAAGAGGGTATGATTTTTGAAAGCTCTTCTTATACAGACCCCCTCCATCTCTGTTCACATGTTATCACACTTTGGGTAAGACGTACTATGTGTACTCCACTAAAGAAAGAGGGAGCTGTGATGTTGCAATAAATACAACACAGAGGAGTCCAGTAATGCTTTGTAACTACAGTGCTGATGTTTTTTTTAAATCACAGCAGTAGGGCAAGTGCTCTACAGATATCAATAGTTGCACCAGAGCTGACCTATGTTGCACAGAATGAATGAGCTTTGACTATAGGAACACAGATAGGCAACCCTGCTGACTCCTGCTGAATAAACCTATTGTAAAGCTGGCAAACAGCATCCTTCCAGGGCTCTTGGACTTGTGGCTTCATCTAGTCTGGGACTCCTCAGTGTTTTATTCTTTATAACAGCATCACACTTTCCCATACTGCTAAACACAGAAGACATTTCTGATGTTCGCATTGCAAGCTTCGCTTGCGGTGTACTTGATTTGGTGGTGTTTGACAAAGCCTTTGCTTTAATTCAGGAGCCAGTTCTGTGATAACAAGGACATAGATGGAAAACCAGTGCTCCATGAGGCATTAAACCTCTTTTTCTCTTGTTGTGGGCCAAAGCAAAATGCCGACGGGTGTCACACAGCCCCACATACCAATAATTAGTTCACCACAGCAGGTGTATTTGACCACAAAAGCTATTCTTTGAAAATGAGATCTTTTCTTTAGGGGGAATTGTAATGCCTAACTTCCAGGCATGGGAAGCACGGTTGCGATGAGGTTTAAGCAGAATGACACATCCTCTGCTGCATACACCACCACGGGTCTGAGCTGGGCTGCCCCACACTGTGCCAGCACTACTTGGGAAGCACAGAGCTGGGTTTTGGGTGTCTTTGGAACTGCAGTGCCATGCAAACGAGCTGTGCCAAAAATGATAGACTGAGAACTGTTAAAGTACAGCAATTCAGCAGTCAAAACTTCCTTTATTTAAATCCCCAAACACCACTTAGTTATGTAATAATCTCAGTTCTTTCATGCTCCATGAGCTTGCCTTAAATTGTCTGGAGCAGCTCCTCAGCCGACACAGATAGTCCCAGCTCGCAGAAGGCAGTGAAACTGGGATGGTTCCCACCAGCTGCTGCTCTGCCTCTACTGAAATTGCATTTCACACACAAAAGATGACAATAATCTATCAAAAAAACACAAAACAAAAAACCCCCACCCTCCTCTCAGTTTGAATTATCATCCACAAGAAAAGATTCCAGTGGTTCGGCTTCCATGGAAAATCAATACTGTCTTATCTTTCTTTTATTACATAAAAAAAACCCAAACAACTTGCGATGACAGTATTAGGTAGCACTGTGAAAAACAACTAAATATAGCAGTAGATCATAGTGGGTGTGAATGGAAAACAAAGGAGTCAGGAGCCGAGCTCCTGCTGCTGTTACGTCACTATAACACCCATAATTATGTTATTATGTACACTGCCCACTTCAACTATATCTGGACACCACTTACCATGATAAAAATCTGATTAATAACATGACATATAATCCTGGTTTCTTTGATGAGCATTAACTTCTGTCTTCTATATTCTTTTTCAAACAGACAGGATATTTGTTTTGCCTCCCTTCTACAGGGAATTTGGAAGAGTGAACATAGAGGAAAAATTTTAAAAGGTGATTTAAAATCTCATTGCTGGACTCATTTTATCTTGGTGCAAAAATATGTTCAGCCACTTCTAAGGTGCTGCTATGCATAAATTCTCCTCACAAACACCTAACTTTTATAAACACTATTAGCTCCACACAGAAATTCATCTGGATTTAGGGCATGCTTAGGTGCAGAACCACTACACCTTTTTATCCTGAGCACCACAGCTTTCAAACTTAAAATGCCCTCCTATGAGAGGCAGGTGGTGGTAGGTGGCTCAGGTGAGTGGTGACTCAGTATGACACGGACCCCACGGGCTCTGTGCTGGAGGAGACACACGAGGATGTCCAGTGTGTCCACCAGGATGTCCAGTGGGGTGGCCATCATTGCTTCCCAGCACCAGAAGGACCCCTCAGGTGTTTCTCACACCCTCTTTCATTGTCTGTGTCCCAAAAAGCAGCACTGCAAATTCCTACAATGGGACCAATGTTTGGACAAAGTGAAGTGTTTTAAAGGCCCAGGGAACTTTTTTTTTTTAATATCTAGTAAGTGAGAGGGGAAAAAACCAAAATGGGGAAAAAAAAAAGAAAAACACTGCCCTCCAACTTGAAAGTTTTTTTTTCCCCTTTAGCTAAATGAATATTGAAAAAAAAAATATCTTATTATGTCTTCAGCCCCTGAGGTTACTCAAACTGGTTTGTTTCACAATTTAGCAGGAAAAACCTTCAAGATATTTCTAAGATAACTGTTAAATGTCTGACTTTCATCTACAATAGGGGAAATCTGTATTGCCAACAGCTTGTTCTCAGAATTCCACCTTAAAACAGTTTTAGTACCACCAGACCAGAAGGGTTTGATGCCAAAGAGCTGTTCTGTCCTATTGAAAGCAGAGAATGGCTTCCTCTGCAATATGTACAAAGAGCAAGGAAATTTACTCAATTAATGTGAAACACAAAATGGCATCTGCCATCTGGAGATGCACACAAAAGCCACGGGCAGTCAAACACTTCTTAAGACTTTGGCATGTAAAATTAACATATTTTAAGACTTAAAGGGACATGTGAACTCCTAGCATGCAAGGATTTCTTGTTTCTCGTAGCAAAATAAAATACACAATAGAATATTTCCAATGTAATGTCCCAGAAACATCAGTGCTAATCACCTATAAAAATTTGCCCGTGACATCAAGGCTATCATTTATATACTGTTGGGTGGGAATTGAGTGGCTATTTATTTAAATATGCATTTTTAAACAATGGACAAAAATATGCTTTCACTAAACTTTAGAACTACACTAAAGTGTGGTCTCTTACTGAGACCTGTGTGAAAGTCTTGTTTCTTCTTGTGTGTGACACTGGGCAAACACTGGATTTATTTTTCATTGCAAAAACAGAGTGATGCTGACTAGTCAAGTTTAGTACAGATTTAAAGTGTATAAAAAGGGCTCCCTTTACTCCATGCATTTTTAAATATTCTTTTCTTGAATAGAATGAAGAAAGTTCAGCTCCAGTGTCTGTTCCCTTTTGTGTATTAAAAAACCCATACTGGTTTAAAAAAACATGACATATGGCATCTAAGTGGTCACCGCCATAAATTATTCAACCTCTGCTCACTCCACAAACGTAAATCTAACAAAATGCAAAACCTGAGGCCTCTCTGGCAAACTCGTGGTCACATGTCCTTGGCGGTGTCTTCAGCCTGGATTTGGCCAAACTGATCTGGTCACTGCACCCAAAATTTTCACCCAGACACCCACTCTGATATACAAATTCACCTGCTTTTCACCCTATCTGCATCCTCCATTTGGACACTCTCCAGGATCACCTGAGCAGAGCCTCCCTATATTTTAGGGTACTGCCCTTTCACCCTGCCTGTTAGGCACACACAGCACTGGTTTCACAAACCCTGTTTCATGCATTATGCTGGAGAAAGAGTGAAAGAAACAGAGGAGAGGGGAGAACTCAAATCCATTCCTGCTTCAGACTGTGTGGTTCAGCAGCAGTCCCCCGTGCAGTGTTGCTCAGGATGATCAGGATGCATGCATAAGTCTGCCGCAACTGTCTTGCAAAAGCAACCTTAATTCAGGCACCTCCAACTCCGCAGTCTTTTTCCTAACTTCCTTTTAACAAATCCTCCTTTTCTGTTTTTTCAAGCACCAAAGTGAACATTTCAGAATGCACCAGAAAGTTGGTTCACAGCCAAGGACACCAAACCTGCAAGTACTTACTCATGTGAATTGCGATAGCGTAGCCAGTGCAGTACGATGAGATGTTACACAGGGCACCTATTCAGACGTGTGGGGAAAGGGTGACAACAAGCTTAGCAGATCTGGTGTATTAACGAAGAAGTGTCAGGCAAAAAAAATTCTTAAACAGTGACCCTGTTACTCACTTTGCAAATTTCCTGCTTTTTTATATTGACAAAGATTTGTTGTTTAAGGATTAGTTTTACTGATTAATTCTTTTGTCAAAACACTCTTAGAAGTAACCCAACAAAAAACCCTAAGATAAAGCCTAAAATAAAAAAGTCATCATTCCAGTAACAACATTCACATGGCCCATACATTTTGTGAAACGTTCTCATAGCAAAAAAAAAAAAAAGTACAGCAAACTGTACACTCAGCCAGAAAAAGAGGGTTGAGAATGCACTAAAGCAACATTTGAATTTTATTTACCAGTTTGTTGATGTGTCCTTGCATTTTTATGTGTGTGTGTGAGAGGAGAAACAGAGACAGAGAGAGAGGGAAGAAAATGACTCATGCCTGACTATGTTACCATGTAAATGGTCATAGCTGTGGGCTTCCCTGGGGGAATTTGTAATACCACAGCAAAAACCCAGCTAGCCTGCAATTACGGTGCCGGCAGCGAGTCCCTCCAGCACGAGCCATAATGTCTGGCTACAGCTGGTGGGAGCGCTCTGGCTGTGTCCCCGCACCAGGAGCATCCTGGGCTCTGGGGACCAGGTGGCTGGTGCGAGGTGAAGCTGCCGGGACAGCCCTACACCTCCAGGCAGGCAGAAGTCCCCCAAAAACTCCGTCCCAAGGAGTGATGGGATAAAGAGTGTGCTTTAATGCACAGCTCCCCTCTTATCACATGCAGGTACATTTAATGTGCGATCCCCAGCCTTTCTCTCCTATGGCAGAATCCCATCCTGCAAAAGAAACCCTCAGTGCCACTGAGGTGAAGGACTCTGTGTTAAAAATAAAAATACAGTCCTCAGCAAAACCGAGGAGGGTTCCCGGGAGAGGAGCGTGAACCCATGCCAGTGACAGACTCGAAGTGCAACATGACGGAGATGCTGCTCTAACCGGACAGTTGAGGGATGAGCTGGGCTTTCCAGGCATGTCACAGGGATGACATCCCGCGGCTCCGGGGGCCAGAGCCGCTGAACCTGCTGCCGGCCAATCCTTGGAGTGTCACTTACATGAGCTCCAAAGTAATCTTCTGGCCCACCCTTCAGGAAAAAGATAAGATGTCATGATCAGCTAATAGGAAGTGACAAGAAGAGATAAAATGGATGTGCAGGGAGGGAAGGTTTCAGATTGAAAAGGCATTATTCTTTCCTCTAATGCCAACCCTGTTAACAATAGGGCTGAGTTAATTAACGGGCTATTTGAGCACTTTCATCCATTTTTGCATATAGCATTAATTTTTCCACAGATACATATAACACAATTAACCTATAGCTTTTCAAACAGTCATACATGGCAATCCTTTCAAACTGGCGGGTAAAACATTGCACTTTTACAGAAAAAAAGGATTTAATTAGGGAAAAAGATTGAGAAGAGTCTTTGTTCCTCTACTCTTCCAGCCATTGCCTTCCATCTGGCATGGGAACTTATTACCAAGACATCTGAGCATCTTCCATAAAAAAAACAACAAGCAAACACACAAAACCCCCAAGTTTCTGGCTTTCCTCCCTCTTCAGAGTAGAAAATCCTATCTGTCAAGCTTAGTTCACTTGCAATTAGGAAATCTGCTTCACTCTCTAACGAAATGTTAGCGCGTCACTTGACAAAGTCCCATTGAGCACAGAGAGAGAGGTTTAGGCTGGAAAACGCCTGCAAAGTTTGTCCCCAAGTGCTGCTCCAACGGCACCTCTAACTGGGGGGGCTGAGTCCTACCCCCTGCAACCACCCCGCTGCACACGCACAAAGCCCCTGGTACTCAGTCAACTCTGCAAACTTCAACAAAAACCTAATCAGAAGTGCCAGGCTTTTAAGATCATAGCCCTGCCGTGATGTTAATCAGTTCAGTGGGGGAAGAGGCGTCTCTGGTGGGTACAAAGCCGAGGACAAGGGGTTGCGATCTCTGTGCGGCAGCCGTACGGATGACAAATAACAGCAGCGAACTGCTGCCTTCGCTGGAGAGCCGAGCGCGCACTGGGGACACAAAAAGGCTCCCTTTATGCTGCAAAGAATTCGGAGCTTAACCAAGCCACAATATGTTTTGAAGCTTTTGCCAAAAAGTACAAAAACCTGTAGTCAGTGTAGCTAGGCATTTGATAACAAGCATGGTTTCTTCTGCTCGACATATTTTCCTGATGTATTTGTTTGTAAAGGTAGAGATAAGTATAGTAACACAATCTGTTCTTTAATATCATAGGCAAAGAAAAATCACTAGTCACTAGCTACAACAGTTTACAATCTCTGTGAGACAGCTGCAAGTATATGTTTATTTTTTTATTCTATATATCTCAAATGGAGCCTGATCCTGAAAACCCTTCTTCCCTCCAATGATGTTTGTCTGCAATAATAATACTAATGAAAAGTAACTGCTGATGTAAGAAAAGAAAAGAAGGTGAGGCTCAGATTCCCTATCCAATGCTTGCAATGATTTTTTTCACTAAAAACAAGAAAGCAGACTTGTGTGTTCCATATCACAGAAACAAGCCATTCTACTCCCATCTACAATTTTGACAGTCATCTATGGAAAATGTAGACTTAAAAAACTCTTAAGAATAATTATTAGAATTCATAGCCAAAATAACATACATCAGTCTTGATTACTTCCATGAAATAGCAGCCTTAAATTAGTAGTTTAAAAACAGGAAAATTAGCGGTATGATTAAGAATGAATAGCTAATAAAAAGAATTTTGCTAAAACAGATTAAGGTTCAGATCAAGGTCACAAAAGGAACTGATTGAGGAAAACTGTCATTTTTGCTGGGACTCAGTAGCTGTTTTAGCAATGCTGTTTCCTCTGAATCAGAGTCTTGTAATGAGAAATTACACTATCGGGGTTAATAAAGACTTGCTTGGCACGTTAGTTTCCCCATAATTTAATTTAAAACATTGTGCTCAAAGAAAAAGAAAAATTCCTTGTGTACAAGTAGACAGAAAACATTATAACTAAGCTAACCTCTAGTAAAATGCAAGGTGAATTTGTGCCATAGTTCCAGTTCTCAGGTTTGCTGTAAATTCTCTCCAGTAATAAAATATAAATCTGCAAGTGACCCAGAGCCCTTTTTGTCCCCCTGTTTCTTCCAAAATAAACAACTTCTGCTCACAGCACCACAGCCCCCCATTAGCAGAGGCTATGCAGGGAAGTGCTCCCTAACGGGGTCTGATTTGCCTTTCTGCCAGCTTCAACCCTTCCTGGCTGTGAATAACCTACAGGAGGGTATGTTTCTGCCCCTCTTTCTGTCCTGATGGGTCAAGAGCTGAGCAAAGGCCTTGGATGGTATGGGCTGAAATTCTGTGTTCCCGAGGAAAGGATTTACAGGAAGACTTTAGCCAGGCAAAGCCCAACTTCCTGTGTGCAGGCACCTGCGGTCCTGTGCTGCAAACTGGATGGTGCCTAGAAGCTATGGGCACAGTAACCTCAGGAATTTCAGACCAGAACTAATCTTTTGCATGCAATTCCCCTCTGAAAACGACCCTATTTTCTTTCTATGCCACTTGCAGGGAGCTGGGGTGATTGCCGCGGATGCCAAAGAGCTGATGTGTGGGTGCTACCATTGCCTCACATTTTCACCACGTT
The DNA here is from genome assembly GCA_013400975.1 of Atrichornis clamosus. Lineage (NCBI taxonomy): Eukaryota > Metazoa > Chordata > Aves > Passeriformes > Menuridae > Atrichornis > Atrichornis clamosus. The sequence continues at coordinate 4,706 of WBMZ01004429.1, read as the reverse complement.
CCAATGCTGTGTAAGAGAAACAGGGAGACACCACAGGCATCCTGGTGGTTATCCTCCACCTTGTGCTCCCACTTCCAGCAGACCTTGCTGCTGCCAGGCTGCATGGCAGCAGTGCACCCGGCTGCCCTCCAGAGCGGTTTCCCTCGGAGTGTGCAATTCTGCACACACACATGGATTCAGGCTCTGCAGGGAGAACCAGCTGTCCAGAAACGAGGATTTTAGCATCAGTGAAATTGTTCAGCGATATCCTCTGCTTCATGGGTGCAATGCCAGCGAAATAAATCATCATGTCTATAAGTTGACAGCTTCAGGGTGTTGGGATTTTTCCTCTTTGGGGCTTTTCTTCCCTACTGGGCTGGAATTTTGCGTGAGAGGGAGCTGGCACGTCTGGCCCGTGATGGGAGGTGTCGCAGCCCTCCTGAGCGTGGTGTTGCTGCTTGGTGGCACAAGCTATTGTTGTCGTTGTAACTATCACCAGGCCTGATCGGGGTCAGCAAGCCAACGCGAGAGCTGTTGTATAACCTAGCAATAAAAAGACAGTCCCTGTCCCAGAACACACTCAGGCTGGTTTTCTGACAAGCTGTAACAGGTTCTGCAGCGGCACCTTTTCTGTTGCTAAATAAAGAACTTCTGTCTTGCAGAGCCTAAACCCATTGCTGAAAGATTGAAAGGAAAATGAACTAATAGGACAAAGGAGCTGTGTGCAGGGGTTTTCTAACATTTGTTTGTTTTGATCTTAGTTGCAAGTAATTCACATGGAGCGAAGGGCATTGACATGCAGAAGAAAATAAGTACCCAATTTTAGAAAGGACAACTGCTTCAGACCAAACTGAATGCAAAAAGTCAGAATCATCCAGATAAGATTACTGGGCCAGAAATCACATTTTTATTAGTACATAAAACACATGTCACTTGACAATGAGCATCTGCAGCATAGAGTGAAATAACCCTCCAGCAGTGAAGTCAATATTTAAATCAATATCTCTGGTAAGGAAAATATCTTACTCATTGATATAGATTGGATTTTTTTTTCCTTATGAACCTCTCAGGAGGTAAACAGCATATTTCTGTTGTAAAAGCAACTAAACAGTATTGCCAAACAGGTCTAATCTTTCCTAGAACTCAATAGCACGGTGCTCTGAAATTATTAATGTTGTTATAAATGCCATTTGACCTTTATGTCAGGGATGTATTTCCTTTTCATAAAAAGGCACCTACATTATTTTGGGCCTGCTGCTGCCGAATGTAAACACAGTAACTTCAGTGGGAGCTTAGGGCACTGTGGGATGATTTTTTACATTATGTAGGTACCTAATGATTCAGGTACTCAAGGCTAAAATCCATAAGAGATGTTAGTGCCTTCACGTTAATTGCTGCAACAACCTCCATCCACTCCAGCGAAGCTGTGCAGCATTTCAGAAAGGCTCACAGATTGCCGGGACCAGAAAGAAGGTCAGCACTTCATCAGCTGGGCAAAGGGACCCCTGGGCCCTCCTGCCTGTGCCAGAGGTGTGCTTCGCATTACAGAGCCTTTAGAGATGGCAAAATGTGCAGTACTGGAAGCAGAGTGCTGCCCCCTCCCAGCTTCTGTTTTAATCACCTTTTTCTCAAAGTCAAGCTTACTTATTTCTTCTTCTTTTGCCCCTGTGATGGTTTGGTTCCTTTCTGCTACAGGAAATAAAAAACTACTAAAGGAGGAGTAGAAATGATCCCATCACACAGCCTGGTGGCCAACACACTTTTTTAGAGAGAAGACAGCCGTGACTGTGCACAGCTTTGGAACGAGGAAAGTGTTAAATGACAATTTTCTCTAGGGGAAACACCCTAACTTGTGGGCTTCCCTATGAAAGATGGGAACTGACACCACCGTGAGGACGCCTTGTAAAGGAAGCCGGGCTGGGCGCGGTTCTGTGGGAGCCCGTGGGCGTGGGTGGAGCCCGTGTGCTGCGTCCTGAACGCTTCCTAGGTGTCCCCGTGGGATGGCTCTGGCAAGCACAGAAACAGCACCTCGGAAGCTTGTCTCCTGAGCTGGGTGATCCACAATTACAGTTGTGTGTATAGACACCCAAAGTCAGCCTATGCTCTGCTTTAGGCTCCTAAAACCATTGGCTTATTCAGGATCTTACCAAACCACCCAGACACCTGTGTTCTATTAAAATTAATAGTGTCTCACTTGCAAATGTTTAGAAATGCTATTAGATACCCCTGAAAAAGTTGTCCTTCAATGTCTTGCAGGACTAAGTCCCTAGAGGTGACAGATTGGATGCGTTCTTCCAATAATGTGAATAACTCTATTAGAAAAGATTCTTAAAAAGGTTCTTAAAAAGTGTTGCTATATAATATAAAAATCAAATTAATTCAGAGAACAAAAAAATCAAAATTCTTTCTCCCGGGTTATAATCCCTCTACAGAAATATCTTCCTCTTAAAAACCTCAACCACTCAAAAGAACATAACTCTATAAAATTAAACTACATTTCCAGCTATGATTATTCAACAGGATAGCATAGTTTAAAACTATCAAATGTGCTTCCTTTTCTCCTGCTTTATCATTTTAAACTTTTTAAGACTTTTAATGCAAGTACTAGGACAGGGCAGCACAAAGTATGTTTTAAATGTGCTCTTAAACCCGCCACATGGAGGTAGCTGAAAGAGTTCAGATCTTTGAACCACAGTAGGGTGGTGCTGGGTAAGAGCTCTCCCTCTCTGGCAGCTCTTCCGATATGATTGATAGAAAGAAAGCTGCCTTAGTTTTTACAGGATTAGTTTTTATATAAGACAACAGTGTGCATCCCCCAAGGTTTTCACTCAAAAAGAGCAACATGGAAAGCTTCTCAAATTTTGTTTCAAAACTTTTGTCCAGCATTGCTTTGGCCCCCACTGCAGGTAAGGCAAGCTTTGGTCAAAAGAGAAGGAAAACTATTCGGCAAGGTAAGGAGCAACTGATTTAACCAAACCCATGCTGAGCATAAACCCGTATCAGAGGAACAAATCAGAGCTGAAGCTAAAATCAGCCTGCACCTCGCAGCCTTTCCTGTAATACAGTATGAATCAGAACTTGCATTTGCCAGAGTTTGCACTGGAGTTCTCAACAGACTCGGCGACTACACCTCCTGGAGGTGCAACTGCGTGTGACACCAGGAGAATTCGATGCCGACGGAGAGCAAAGGGTTTTCTGACTCACGAGAGTCAGGTCCTTCCTCAGCAGGGTTGATGTGACAAGTGATCGCTGCTTCCAGAGTCTGTGGTTTGCAGTGAATTAGCGTGCCAAGGGAACTCCCATCCCAGCAGCGTCGATCCAGTGGTGCGCACAAACGTGGGGCTAGAGACCAGCTGGTGTCAACTGGGATGGCTCTGCTGGCTCCGAATTACATCTGATGTTCACTTTCAATTTCTGATTGAAGGATTAAGAGGAATAATGGGATGACATCCCATGACATTACTAGTTCAGAGAGGGATGAAAGAGAACTGGCGAAGTGTCTGCTACTAGTGGAACACCACCACTACCTCTATTGCCACAGAAGGATTCTTCCAGGAATCTGGGAAAGAAGCATATAAATGGAGCTTTGTAATGTTTCTGGTAATGCATTTGTCCTGACAAGTCTTGCTGGACCCAGGTGCCCAGGACCACGTGAGGCTGGAAGCAACAAGAAGTCACAGCCGAGTGACAGCTGCTTGGATGAGAATTTCTCATGGGATAAAGTGGGTGGAAGTGTTTTACCTTTCAACCTTTGCACCAAACCAGTGGAAAGAGCAGGTTGGGTAAGACCAAGACCCTGCATGAAAAAGAAACACATCACAGAGGCTTACACTGGAAGCAGACTCTGTAACTCTGATCCATTCTTTCCAAGGGACCTGCAGGGCAACAGGAGGGCTCCACCCCATTTCTGTAAATTCAGACCTACAGCCTCATTTACATCAGGGTGCTCCTTCAGAGCTGACAGCCAGGAAACACCGATGAACCAGTGATAGCTCTCCGATTTAGCACTGTCCTGCCATGTTGAGCTTGGGAAGGCACAAACAGTTAACCTTCAAAGCAACCTGGCAAAAATGGGTTTGGGAACCAATTCACCAAATTTACACAGTGGTGTTTAAACTGAGCAGGACATTAGCTGATACTCAGTGGGCAAACTTAATGGCCAACATCACTCCATCAGCCTTTTCCCATGAAAAACCTGCACCCTAGGTGCTACCAAGTGCTAATTTGTTAAGAAAGCCTTAATTGAGTGACAGTTAATTATTGACAGATTTGAACTACTTTATCTCTCAATCAAAACCTGGCTCTGGACCAGGCAGCAAGCAATTTACAGCCACAAAGGTAAATCTGGCCACGTGCAAGCTTATGCTAAAGCCTTATGGTTCTCCCTCCCCCACTCTAAGTTTCTCCTAAAATTTCTCTCTGAAGGAGCCAATGATCCCCTGGTGATCACCAGCCCACGTCAAGGTGGTTACCCTGCTTAACCCCACTTGGCACAGAGTGGGAATTACCAAAGGGACATCCATCTGGAGCTGCCCGAGATAAGAGGTGTCCAGTGTTAATAAACAGGCTTCCTCTACACCTCAGCAGGGCCTTCCTTTTCTAAACAGCCTTCCTTTAATGTTGTAAAACGTTTTTTTCCATTTACTCAATGATCATGCCTGTGTCGGTGGGGGAGGGCCAAGGGAAAGAGGGAAGGGTGGGAGTAGAGGAGAGGAGAGAGGAGAGAG
>WBMZ01004428.1:0-11639 GCA_013400975.1 Atrichornis clamosus | reverse complement strand
CTCGCCCCGCCTCGCCCCGGCCCGGCCCAGCAGCCCCGCCCCGGCCCAGCAGCCCCCGACAGAGGGACCCGGGGAGCGGCCGGGGGTCCCAAACCGGGCCGGGCAGCACCGCCCCCGGGCGTGGCCGGGATCGGGTTTCACATCCTGCCCCGCTCGCGAACAGAGCGGCCATGGCGGAGAGGTGAGTGCGGTAGCCGCGCACCTGTTGAGCGGCGGGAGAGGGGCGAGAGGCATCGCCGCTCCCCGGGGCAGTGGGCCTGGGCCGGGAGGCCGCCCCGCCTCGGATGGATAGGGCGGCGCAGGGCCGGGCAAGCCGCGGCGGCAGGTGAAAGGCAGCCGTGCCGAGCCGCCAAACTCGTGCGGGGCGGTGGTCGCGGTCCGCCTCCCGGCGCACTGGACCGTCTTGGGAGGGAAACTTCCTCTCGCACCGTCCCAGCTCCCGCTGGCGCCGCCGCTTCGGGCCGGGACCAAGCTGTTTGCGGCCTCCGAGCGAGGCGAGCTGCTGAACTGAGCTCGGCTAAGCGGAGCCGGCCTGGCCCTGACTCGGAGTCCTCCCTCTTGCCTGGCCCCGGCGGTCCAGCAGAGTCCGGCTTCAACGCCACCCTCCCCGGAGTCTGCGGCTGGGCTCTGTTGGGTGCCCTCGCACCTCCGAAGACGGGCGACTCGTCAGGAGCACACCGTGGTTCTGTGCCCGTTCCGGCCCGGGCTTGCCGGTACTGGGCTGGGTGCCCCCGTACCTTGCTCTCTCTGGTTTAAAAAACAAGAGCTTTTACAAAACGACAGTAAAAACACTGTCGGGTACAGGTGTGGCTATTGCACTTAGTTTGCTGGAGGACTGTGACCTGTAGAGGGTTCACTCCTCACCTGGAAGTGGGTAAGGAGCCAGGATCACCTGTTGGCAGTGAAAATGGAGGGCCAGGTAGCCAAGCCAGTTTCCCAGACTGCATCCGGCTTCCGACAAACGGCAGGCGGATTTTACGGCTCCAATGAATAGCCACATTGAAGGAGAATTCCTCCTTGTCTCTCTGCGCCTGGGATCGTGGTCCAGAAGTGGTTACGTTTGGTTCTACCGGGAGGAATGTGCAGAGCCTGGCAGAGGCGCCATCCTCCCTGTTGCCGATGCCAGTTGCTGTTGTGCTGGTTTGCCAGCATTTTTTTTTTCACCTTATGTTAAAAGCTCAGGCGATTTAACATTCCTGCAGTGCGGCTCTCCCCAGGGGTATGAGATTTCATCTGGCTTTTCTCATTCTCGTTGTCTGGGGGAAAGCTGTGCTGGCTTTTTCCTCAGTGCCTCATTGACAATGTTTGGACAAATTTTTTTTTTCTCTTGCATTTGAAGTTGTTTTACCTTTTTTCTTCTCCTGCATCTTCTGCAGCAGAACATGGTTGGAGTTAGTCTGCAAGGAGCATCTTGGGAAGGGATAGCAAATCCCCTTGAGGGTGGCCCTAGCATACCAGAATTCAGCCAGAGCAAAATGATGAGCGCAGCAGCATGTGCTCACTTTGCCAGCAGCAGCAATGCACAGCAGCTGCTTCTGCCTCCCTGCTTGTGACAGCCAATGGTGCTTGGGAATCGAGGTTGTAGGTTGCTCATTTTGTGGTAAACTGGGAAGCCTGACAAAACCATGTAGATTTGAGGCTATAATCCCACTAGCTGGTACAGTGCTTCTCATGCTGGATTTCAGCATGTTTTTCCAGTGTATCCCCCTATGGACTGTCTCTTTGGTGCTTTTGAGTTCGGTTTTTGCTGGGTTGATGAGACAGCTCTTTCCTATCAGTTGGATGGAGGCTGTTTGAGTGATGCTGAGATCACAGCAGATTATAGGAATGCGGATGGTGAAGCCAGGTTTTTGGTGAGATAGTTCACATGCCTTCTGTATTCCCAACAGGTCTGCTTAGCTGAAACAGATGTCTTGGCCTTAGCTTATAAGGCTGCTTTCAGCCTGACTGTTGCTGTTTTCGCAGCAGAAATCCTCATGAGAGATGTGCATGTATAATATGCCAATAAGATATGCAGAATGGGGTTCACTGAGCATTGCCCTGCTCTAGGGACATGAAAGGTAAATGCTTCCCTTTCAGCTAATTTACTCGATCTCTAGAGAAATGTAATGTGCTGTGGTGCAAAGATGAAAGGAGAGCCTGGAGTTCCTGTAGTGAGCTGCCTATGGGGTAAGAAAATCTTTCAGATTTCATTGTGCTGGTGTCTGAGCTTTGAGGTATTTTTTTTAATCTATCTTGCCATTCTTTTGGGACTGACTTCACAGGATTGGGGCAACTGTCTGCTGACAACCAGGTAAAGTTTTGTAAACTAGGGAACAGGGTTTTTTTTTTCCCCGTTAGAGCCATGGAGGAAGAATTATTAGCATTGCTGAGGGACTGTGGGAAGGACTGTAAGATACATAGAATCAACTGTAATGGAAGTACTTCTGTAGATAAAGGTAACAGCTGTAGGTTTCTGACTTTTTGGCCCATGAGGGTAGGTTGTTTTTTTTACACTGAGAGTGTCCTTTAATAAATACTAATATTCATTAACCCTTTTATTGAAGTCATATGTGTCATATCTATATTTCCTGACAGATAAATGCTTTAGTAAGAATACTACTTGGTTGCCATTTTGCTTTATGGCGAAGAAAGCTTTTCAGTTTGGACCTGCTATTTTAGCAGCATGTTTTTGGCTGTTTAAATTAAACAGCCTCAGGATGGGTGCAGAGGGAGATCTTCCAGCCTGCCCAGAAATACTGAGGTTGCTGAAGTCCTGTTAGCCAGGTAGGAGGACTGGGAATGCTACTGAGTGTGCTTGTTGATCAGGAAACCTGCTGTTCTGGCTGGCCATTTTAATTTGCTTAATACAAAATGTAAAGGATTCATATGTTTTGTTGTGATTACGATGAAGACTCTTAATTTTGTTACTGAATCTCAAGTTTTTTGAGTATGAGTTTGTTGTGTTTAGTTAGTTAATTCAGATTAATTCAGTGTTAAATTTGTCTTTACGTGAATACTAGTTTCCATGTTTTTCAGAAACTTAGGAATGAGTGAAAACTTTGACACTTCATCAGCCTGCCATGGAGCTACTGATGGTCTCTGTGTATCTGAACTCAGCTGTGGCTTTGCAGCAAAGGGGTCTTCTGGTTTTGTCAGGGCATCTGAGCCTCCCGCTGTTCAGCAGTGCAGAGCCCTCCACATCCTCTGAACTAGGTCCATGTGCCCTGTTCTGGTTTACCCTCTACTTAATTGGCTTAAATAAGGCCATGAGTAAATGTCCTCTCTGTAGCTAGCTGTGACTGCAGGACAAGCCCTTGACCCCCAGCAGGTTGTCCCACTCTTGTCTACTGGATGAGCCTTTTCCTCGATGGGCATTGTGGTAGTTCACTTGGCAGTAAATGAACTGGGGTAGCAGAGGTCTCTGTTAGCTCTGTAACATCCGTGGAAGTAAGTGCAAGTAGGAGAGCTTATCAGCAAGCCTGACATCTGCCTTGCGCTTCTGTCATCCCCATGTGCTAGTGAGCTTATGAGGACAGTTTCCTTGGGATGAAGTGGTTTAGGGGTGACTGGCTTTAAGTGAAGCCAGGAGTCTGTTTTCCTCCAGTAGCTCTTCTGGCAGAGGCAGAAGAGGGGGTCATAAGTGGTGGAGGACAAGGTAGTTGTCCTGTCCACCATCACTGCCAAAGCCTTTGTAAGCTGCTTCCATCAGCTGATACAGCATGGCCTGGAGATAGCTCCTGAGGGGTAGTTGTGCCTTCATTTCTACTGTTTGACTATGCAGATAAAGCCTGGTCTATGTGAAATGCCTTCAGACACATCAGAGTCTTCTGATGGAAGCTAATCAGAAGTTCAAAGGAAAGGAGCGTTTCCTCCTTCCTGTGGTCTCCTTTCCTGTGTTTACGTTCCTGTTGTACTACCCAAATAGCTTTCTCAGTGGATGATGCAATTAGGAGGAGACGCTTGCAAGCTTTCAGCAAATACGTCAGAATTTGAAATACTCCATTTAGGCTCCATCAGTCCTTCCCAGGTGGAGTGCAATTATTGGTGCCTTGTTTTGACATGTATATGCTCATGTTTCTTTAAAAAGTCCTCGAGGCAGATTCAAATAGTTCATGAAGTGCCTCTTATTTGTAATAAAAATAAGTTCCAGAACAGGCACTGAGATTTGGTTTTAGCTGGATTCATAGAAGGTTTCTGAGTTCTGCTGTCATTACTTACACATTTGATGTTAATTCCTTCCTTTGCCAAGGTTCACAGGAAGGCTCTTCGCTTGTAGGAAAGACGGCTTTAATGAGCAAATAATTTCTTGTGCTTTTTAGTAGCTGAGTCATGAGTATCCACTGAAGCAAGCTGTCTGTGTGATGAGTTTTATACTTTTCATGAGGAAGAGTAGTCTTCTGCTTTGGAGAGTCTTAAAGCAGTCAATTTTTGGAGTAGCAGGAAAGTATTAACTAAAGCAGCAGCTGTGAGGTCCACCTGGCTCATACATCTGGAAGAGACACAGTAGGTCAAGAGAAAAATTTTTTTCACTTGGTCTTTGTCTCATGGGAGAATGGAAATACCGTTATTTAGGATATATTTTCTCATGGTAATTGCTGTTCCAAGGGTTTGAGGTTACTACTATAAGGATTAAGTGTTTTGTATTTCCAATTGAATGTAGCACAGTAAATTCCAGTGTAGCTGGTGTCAGCTATCTTCCAGCTACTCTCCCAAGCTTTTTTCTTTGTGTGCTGCCAGCTGCTATTTTTTGGTTATGCAATGCACACAGCCAAAAGATATTTGGAAATCTTAAAATGAGGACGCTGGAGATCCAGATTGTTTGCTTGCAGGGAAGGATGGGGGAGGGAAAGGACTCTGTGATCCCCAGGGGAGTGTTGGTATGGCTTGTGTAGCAACTCAGGGAGATGTGGCCTCCCACTGTTATGTGCTTCGGGCAAAAAGAAGGGGCTTGAGTTGGGCAATATCAGCTTTAGAAAATTGCTCCTGATAAAAACACACTGAAAGACCAAAGTTGGTCTGGAGATGCTGAGATTACTTTTTTCAGGCTCTTTTGTCTCTTTGGACTTCAGGTCTTTTATGAAATTCCAGTGAGGGCTCTATACTGCAGAGTGCTGGAACTACTGAAATAGATATGTCTGAATAAAATGATTTGTTGACATCTTCATCAACCACCAGAGGCAAAGAGAAGGCTGGTTCTACACAGACCATGTATTTTCTTACCCCTCTTGTATTCTGCTTGTGCCCAGCTCCCTGAGCCAAGCTCTTGCTGCACTTTGCCTCCTCCGTGGCAAGTACTCTGACATGGGATGAAGTGAAGATAAACAAGGGAGCACCTTGTGCTCCCCATGCTTGCTGTGTGTTCCTGTCTTGGCTTGAAGCAGAGCAGTCTTGGGCCCCCCTAAACCAATCTTTTTCTTAGCTGCAGGGTTTATGTTCTACCCAAAAACAAACAAGACAAGCAGGAAGGGTCTCCCCACAAACCTGTGCTGGTTTCACTGGTGTGTGTAACTTTGCAGCTGTGGGACACTGCCATAAGGCACTTCGCTTTAACAGATGGGGCTGTTTCCTACCTGGACAAACAAGGTTCCAGACTTTTTGCCTGGAAAACTGTTACAGAGGCAGAAAAAACTCAGTGTAGTGGGGTTTTGTGTCATTGTGGACATCATGAACTAGTGATCCAGGGCCAGGTGCTCTGTAACAGGGATAGACTATTTGTTCTGTAGGTCTGTTTTTTCTGTTTGCTTTTGCTTGTGTCATTCATCTGGGAAAAAAATAAACAAAGAGGCTTACTGTCTCCATCACCAATGATACCAAGATAATCCCTGCACAATGTTGCCTGATGAGCTGAGACTGAGCTCAGCAAATCTCCTTTAACCACATGGAGTTCAACTGTCTTGGGTTTTTCTGGCTCTGAGGCAGTGCAGTGTGTTGTGTACGAGCAACGAGGGCTCAGATTAGAAGGATGAATTGGTGCAAAATATTTTCAGTCAAAAGGTAAAGTCAGAGAAAAAGTTATCATGGGAGACTTTACAGCTGAATAATTAAATACAGGCCCAGGGGATGCAGTGGGTGAGCTGTACTGTGTAGTCTTGCCTGGAAAGTTTCCTCTGCACTGGTTGCCAGGCTCTTGGAGTTGACTCACATTTATTGTTGGAACCCCAACCTGCCCACTGGTCCTGGCCACCCTGGCTGCTCCAGCACCTGCTCCTCATCCCCCTGCTAATTTGCTGGCACAGTCATGCTCCACCACGCAGTCTTACCTACTCTGGGCTTGTGTCCCCCATATGCTGTTGGTGCCATGTGGAATATCAAGTGCAGGGTTGTTTCCAGACATGGAATAAACTGTGGATGGTCATACTATAATCCAAGCACTGAGTATTCCTTGTAGGTGTTTAAACAGTAACGCAAGGTCCAGCTGTTAGTTCAGCACGGTCAATTTGTTGTAGAACTGTAAATACCATATTTGATTCTCTTCTGGTTCTGCACCCATTTCCTCCTTTTGTACATTGTAGTTCTTTGATAGTCCTTTGATAACTACAGATATCCAGCTGTATATGAGCCACACTGTTTAGCTCTTCTTGGCTCCCTAGATCCAGTCGTTAGTTTGGGGATTTTTTGTTAGACCTTCTAAGCATTGCTCTAAGCTAGGGTGAGAGGAGAAACTCCAAGTGTTTTATGAATTCTTGATCATCACCTATCAATATGAAGTGAAGCAAACAGAGATGGTGAAAGGGCTTTGAACTGAGGTGCAAAGCCTGGAGTGCAGCCAGCATGAGGAGGGTTTAATGTAGGCCTGAGGACAGATGCTTAACATGTTGTAATTTGGAGATACATTTTCTTAGTGATTTATACCCTTGTAATACAATGAATAGTCTGGCTGGGATATGGCTGAGTTGTATTTAATCAGCACAGTAAAATGAGTGTGGAACAAGTAGTGTTGGGGCTTGGAGGGTAACTTTGTGCTTGGCTTGGTGCTGCCCTTGGGCTCTCATCTGCAGTCCTGAGTTAAAGCACAAATGGCTGAAGAGTTGGAAACTCTTTAGAGAGCTTGACCCTGAAATAATCTACTTTGATTTAAATGAAATTAGTTTTAAAATCACTGAAAATGAGGATGAAAAGCAAATATCATGCTCCTTCTATACAGTGGGTTTAGAAGCTGCTGAGGAAATGCCTGGTGGTGGTATGACAATACAGCCTATATTCACTAAAGCTGTAATGTGAAATCAGTCTAAAACACAGGTTTAAGATTCTGGAGACATCCAAAGCAGAAGTCTGTTTTGGGATGGCAATAAGCCATCCCAATAAAAGATAAGGACAGTGATGATCTGGAGGTGAAGCTGTGCACTGCCACTCTTTTTTTTTTTTCTGGCCCTGGGTCCTGTCACCAGAATGGGTGAGTTCACTAAAAGCAAGAAAAAGCCATCTGCTTTTAGTTAGCAAGCTGAATTATCTCTCTGTGGGATTTGAGGAGCTCTGCTGTCCTCGTGTGATGTGTGCTGGGGATGGGGAAAGAATGGAAGGGGGTCATGGAGAGCACATCATTGAATCCTCCACTCTGATTTTGTGTCATGATGTTATCATCCCATTCCTTCTCCCATGGTATGTTGAGCCAGCTTCAGATGCTGTGGAAGTAACTTTGGCCTTGAATTCCAAATCCTGCTGTGAGAGGGAGGCTGACAGAGAGATACTGTGGGCAGAGCTTTGTTTAGTGGGGACACTTTGGGTTGATCCTGTTCTTGAAACGGGAAAGGCCGTAGGAGTCTGGCAGTGAGGGCTATGTCAGTAATTTCAGCCCCCCATAACTCTTCCCCAGGAAAGTGGCCTCTCAGTGTCCGACGGCTGCTCTCCATCCAGTACTGCCTCTAACAGCTGAGCACTTGTGTGCTTAAACTTTATTTGGTCTTGGAGGGATGAGATCACTCACTATTTTCTCTGAATAAGGAAAGCTACTGCTGAGCAATGAGAGCTGTCTGTGTGTGGGGAAGAAGCTTTTTGGTAACCCAGTGTTCAGTGGAGGTGTGCTTGCTGTGAGGCTACAGGGAAGCTTCACCTTGGGCTTTGCCCCACTCTCTCTAGAGCAGGAAGCAAATACTTCAGATGAGAAAGAGTGAACAGCGTGGTTATCACCAAATAGCTTAGTGAAACAATCCAAAGTTCAGCTCAAAATGTAAAAATGAACATCTTCCAGTGGTTGATGTTCCCATCCCTGCCTGGTCTGGGTGGCTGGAGTGGTGAGCTGAGCTTGAAATGTGTTGATTTTGGGCTGCAGTGGAGGCTCTTTGGGGAAGAGCACAGTTTCCTATTTTAGACTGTCTCCTGATACAACGTACATCTTGTACTCTGGGTGTGAAATAAAATAGCCACTGCAGCTGGCCAAGACAGCTCTGTTACCCTGGTCTTGGCAGGGCATGTGGCACCAACTCCAAAGTGGAGTTGTGGCCTGCAGTAATGGTACGTAGTGCAAGCAGAGGAGGGCACACTGATAATTCCGATTGCCTTGCTCAAGCTTCTGCTATTTGCAAAAGGAGCCATTTCTTTAAGCAAGTATGTGCGAGTCATCAGAGAACACACAAATTTGTCATGGAACTGCCAGTGGTGCAGCCTTCTTGCTCTTCAAGTCCCAGCTGGACTGGGTTAAACTCAGAGGTTTTATGGACTGCAGAGGTTTGAGGGACTTGACATGAATTAACAGTATTCCCCAGAAATTACCACTTTGTATCTGTTTCCTATGGCAGGAACTTGTACTGCTTTGCCTGTAGGTCTGTAGCTGTAAACTCTCCTAAATGGTGTGGCTGTTTGCCCTGGGAAAGGCAAATGTGATCTGTGGCATAAAGAGCTTCAACAGTGTGATGTCTGTGCTAGAGCTTGGACTGCTCCATTGGTCCTCTGGGAAGTGCAGCCTGTCATTAGGACAGGCAGTATGTGGGCCACAGGACAGAAAGCAATCTTGTTGTGGCTAACTGTGAAAACTGGGTGCTGCTGGGGAGGCATTCAGCCAGCCCCTTCTTGGGTGCAGCCCTGAGGTAGCAGAGCTCTCCGTGCTCCTCAAGATGCAGGACAGTATCAGGTTTCCTCTTACAACTTCACACCTGCTAAGCTGTGAGAGAAGATGAGAAAAGGAATGAACAGCTGGGAGATGTGATCCTCATTTTTATTGTGCTTCAGGCAAGAATTGATCCATGATGTTTTTATTTTTTACATTAAAACCTCTTGCTGACTAAACCTGTTTTGCAGCTTGTTAGCTGTTATTTCAAACCTCTTGTCTCTTGTGCTGCTCCTGCCAAGGTCCTGCTGTCCTCAACCTTGGCTGCAGCTCTGCACTCAGTAGTGCTGAAAATAAACAAGGAAGAACATCCAAGCTGTGGCAGCTCCCTGGAAGGGAAATGCTGCTGCAGAGTGCTGCTCTCCTGGAATCTTGGCTGCCCTTTGATGTGGTCCTGTATTCCCTCCAGGAAGGAGAAGTCTTGACCCCTCTGCCTCTCACCTGGTGGATGCCCCAGGAGGTGCTTTGGTTGTGTAACATATTTCCAGCTGGAAAAACATCTAGTTTTGGGATCTGGAAACAGAATATGCAGTTACCTGTGAAAACTCAGCACATATGTGCCCAGGAACAGCCATGATAACTCTAAGCCTGGGATTATGATGAGATCTTTGACTGGCAGCATAAAAATAAAATTGTTGAGACTTGTCTGCCCAGCCACTTCCAAGTCTGCTAAAAAGGATCTGTCTGCTGTCATGTAAGAGCCCTGAGGTCTGTGTCTCAGCTAAAGAGTAACTGATAGGTACAGAGGTGGCATGGAAATTATTTGGTGATGTCATTACCAGCTCAGAAGGAAAGGATACCACCACCAAGACCAGATCAGACTTTTTTTTCCTCCTTTTAAAGAAAGACAAAAACTGAAAGGAAATGTGCAGAGGGAAAAAAGATAGTGGAATGAGAAGGAGGTTGACCAAAAACGGGAAGCTGTATCTAAACAAGAAGACAAAAAACCCTATATGATTCAGCAGACTATGTAAAATCAAAATAAGGCAAACCAGATGAAGACTTTTGAAGAGTGAATTTGCCAAATATGATTACCTTTCAAATGCCTCAGAAGCCTTTTGGAAACTGGCATCAGAAGAGATCAAGGTGTGAGAGGCACAGAAGATAAAGCTCTCATTAAAAAATCTAAACCATTTTTGGCCATCTTGACTNAGCTCTCATTAAAAAATCTAAACCATTTTTGGCCATCTTGACTGCTGTGGAGGAGCTGTGCAACTTTGCAGACTATGAACTTGCTACAGAAGAGCTGTCTGAGAAGTTGTTTTGCATTGAACATCAGTAGAAATACCTTTAGAGCAAACAGAGGAACTGATAAGAAACTTTAAGGAAGAGATAGCATTTACTCAAGAGTGCCGTAGGATCTTAAATCTGAAATTGCTGAGATACTTTCATGTGTATCCTGCTGCTAAAGTGCAGCAGGTATCACGGAAATTGGTGGTGGCAAATACGGTGGCATTTTTGAAAGTGGAGAATTTTGAGGAAATTGGGCAAATGACATCAGGTGGCTCAGTATTTGTCCAGGTGCACTGCTTGGCAAGGGCTGTGGAGAGGATTTGGGGTTCCACAGACTATTGGGTCTGACCCCTGTGCCTAAGTCTCTGCAACAAATAAAAAGGTTGCTGAAAGTATGGCCCAGCACTTGGAGCAGAGTTAGCAGGGCTGATGTAAAAGCCCTTCATCTGCCCCATGGACCTGCTTAGAGGTTCATGAGCATGCTGGGAACAGGACCAGTAGGCTTCATGTATCTCAATTCTCAAACAGCCTTTGGCAGAGAAACTTGCCAAAGGCTTTTAAGAGACAGTCACCATGGGCATGGAGGAAGGGTCTTGTTATGGACTGAGAGCTGGTGAAAGCATAGACTGCAAAGGGTAGGGCTTGCTGGTCATTTTTCAGCCTGGGAAAGAGTCAGCAGCAAGGCCCAAGAGACTGGTACTGGGACTGGTTTGCATCCTATGGGTAACCACAGGTATAGAGGGGTGCGGTGACATTCCCAGGTTTGCAGAGGATCCTCAGTTCCTTCAGCTGGTTGGATACCTCGCTGAAGGTGAGGAAGTTCAGCAGGACCGAACCGAGCAAGTGGACCAATATGTGACAGATATGCTTCAGTGTAGGAAAATGTGGTGAACCCACAGGGAAAAAAATGTCTGTACTAAGCCTGTTTGATGCTCAACCTGGAACTAGTGGTTATAGCTTGGGAAGGAACTTGGAGTCATTGACAGTTCTCTGAAATCATCAGTTCTGTCTGTGATGTTGACCCAAACTGATTGGTTCCTTTGGCTACCATCAGCAAGGGAGTTAATAACAAAGCAAAGGGCGTAATTTTAACTCTCTCTAACACTTTGTTCATGTCTTGGAGGCTGCATGCTGTTCTGATTTCTGCATCATGAGAAGGGCAGTGGGGTTAGAGAGACTGCAGCAAAGACAAATTACTAAGGGGCAGAGCAGCTGCCTTATGAGGAGAGAGCATAAAATTTGTGACTTCTTGGTTTGGGGAAGTCTAACATAGCATATGATCAGGCTCTGCAAAGTCATGAAAGTAATAGAGTCAGAGAATGGTTTCGGTTGGAAGAGATCTTAAAGACCACCAATCAACTTCCAAACCCCTGCCATGGGC
>WBMZ01004427.1:0-46602 GCA_013400975.1 Atrichornis clamosus | reverse complement strand
CGCGCCGCTTCCGGGGCACCGCGGCCCCTGGAAACCGCGTGGCGTTGCCAGGAGGAAGCGGCGGGCGGGCACCGCGGCGGGACAGCGGGCACCGCGGCTCTGCCCCCGCCGGGGCTCGGCATCCTCCGGGGCTCGGCAACCGCTCAGCATCCTCCGGGTTCAGCATCCTCCGGCGCTCAGCACTCGCCGGAGCTCAGCGCCCACCGGGGTTCAGCAGTCTCCGGGGTTCAGCATCCTCCCGGGCTCAGCATCCTCCCGGGCTCAGCATCAGCCAGGCTCAGCACCGCCGGGACTTAGCATCAACCGGGGCTCAGCATCCTCCGAGACTCAGCATCAGTCTCGCTCAGCACCCGCCGGGGCTTCACATTCTCTGGGGTTCAGCATCCTGCGGGGCTCAGCACCTCCTAGGACTCACCATCCTCTGGGGCTCAGCACCCCACCGGGGCTCAGCATCCTTCAGGGTTCAGCACCCACTGAGGCTCAGCACAAAGCGGGGCTCAGCCTCCACCTGGGCTCAGCAGAAACTTGGGCTCAGCATCCTCCAGGGCTCAGCACCCGCCACACCACAGCCTCGGCCACCCCACTCCTTCCTGGGAGGGAAAGTGTTCCTCCTGAAACACCTCACTTCCCTAAAAGCTCCCAGTTTCCCAGCTTTTAGTAGGA
Organism: Atrichornis clamosus; assembly: GCA_013400975.1. Classification (NCBI taxonomy): domain Eukaryota; kingdom Metazoa; phylum Chordata; class Aves; order Passeriformes; family Menuridae; genus Atrichornis; species Atrichornis clamosus. Next base: position 45,939 of record WBMZ01004427.1, on the reverse strand, counting down.
AATCTGATGGAACATATATAGTAGTTCCATAGTGAACTATGAACTGATTGTATTCCATATTGTGGAATAATAGTGATAGGACAAGGAGTAATGGGCACAAATTGGAAGAGGGGAAATTTAGGGTAGATATTAGTAAGAAATTCTTGACTGTGAGGGTGGTGGGACTCTGACACAGGTTGCCCAGAAAAGCTGTGGCTGCCCCATCCCTGGAAGTGTTCAAGGCCAGGTTAGACAGGGCTTGGAGCAACCTGGTGTAGTAGAAGGTGTCCCTGCCCATGGCAGTGGACAGAATGAGCGGAGCTTTAAGGTCCCTTCCAACCCAAACCATTCCATGATTCTATGGAAGAGGAGCAGAAACCCACTGGGGTTGTCACCTGGATTTTCCCAGGCTGCTTCTGGCTAAGAACATGGCATTTTCCAGATGGATGTTTTAAACTGCCATATTCATAGAATCGTGGAATCACAGGCTGGTTTGGGTTAGAGGGGACCTTAAAGACCATACTGTTCCCCCCTGCCATGGGCAGGGACACTTTCCACCAGACCAGGTTGCTCATTCCTTGAGAATGGTTAAAAAAAGTGCTGTGAAGAAGACCTTCCTCCCTGGCATGCAGCCCCCCAGCCTGGGAACAATCTCACTATCCAGCCATACACATCACAGCTTGCCAGCACATGGGCCCCACCAAGGATGAACCACAGGTTTATTGGGAAAAATCACTTAGAAAAGGTGTTCAGATCCAGAATTTAGGCACTAAAATTATTTATTTCCCCTACTACCTCTGAGGGCCAATTGAGGGTAATTCTGAGGCCAAGCTTGGAAATTTTCCCCTGGTGCTGTAATTAACCTGAAAACAAAGCCCAGTTCTAATAAAAATGGATAATATTTCACTTTAGTTTTTTTCCATTTTCTTTTAATACCTACGTGCAGTCAGCTGACTCGGTATATGTTTAATAAAGGTTTAATATTTCTTATTAAACCTTTTAAGTTGTCAATATGAAACTAGAATGTCTCAATCCAGCCACCTGAAAAGCCTGCCCTGGCAGCATCCTGTCAAACTACCCTGAGCCTCTGCTCCAGGATGAGCTTATTTTGCTTGTTCTGCAGATAATGTGGATATCACAATACTGAGAAATCTTTGATCAAAGGGAGAGACACTTTTGCGATTCAGCTCCCATTTTTTCTGCTCTGAACCGTCCAGGCACTCGCAAGGAGCATCTTAATTCTGAAAAATTATTTATCATCAATTTTGGTCCGAGTAGTTCTTTTGCTAAGCCCTATTAAATGTGCGGATTCTCATTAGCCCTGTGATAATCCCTTGGGAGTTTATCCAAACACCAGCCTGTGCATTGAATGACACATGAAGAGGGGTCAAAGTGGACCCAAAAATGTTTGGGGTGGGTGAGGACCACCCCAACAGAGGTTTTACTCACCTCCTCATCCTCAGCCCAGACAGGTGAGATTCCAGCCCAGTTCCCAAGTGCCTCGTTATGAACAGAAAGGAAACATTCTGCTTTTCTTCTTGCATCTCCGATCGGGGATGAAGCGACTCGTGGCCGCGGGGTGGCTGGAGCTGGTGGGCAGGACAATCCCCCTTTGTCCGGAGCAGTGGGAAGGACAATGAAGCTCCTGTTGAGGATCAGGCACGGGGAGGCACCACCCCGACACGGCAGCGTGGGCAGGGGGGATCCTGCAGACACAGACCTCGGATCCTTCTGGGTAATGTGCAAAGGGGGAAAAATCCAAAATCAAAGGAAAAACAAAGCTTAAAAGCACATTTTTTGGAAGAGAGGTGAGAGCAGAGGAGCAACTACTTAGAGCGAGAAGGTACCAAGGTCTCACCCTTCTCTCTTTCCATGGAAACGGCCTGTAACCACTCAATCCAGAGAAGGAATATACATGAACAGGCTTGGAATTTACTAAAATTAAAAGTGCTCTGATGTGAGAGGAAGTCCAGTGTGACTCCCTGAACATAAGCAGGCAACACCTGAACTCCAAACCACAGCATCTGCAGCAGAGAGGCTGCATTCCAAGGAGTGGGAAGTAAACAATCATGGATATAAATTGGATGTGGTCTGTTAACAGCCTTTTTTTTAGGAAACACCTTAAAAGTCAGAAAAAGCGATGAAACCCTCTCATCTGGGGGTGAGATCCCTGAGGTTTGGCGCTGGATTTCCCATGGAGGGGTGAGAGGTCGGCAGCCCGACAGCTGATGGCCCTGTCCCCCTCCCCTCCGCGTCTGCGTCCCCGTGGCTCGGACATCTGCTGTCCCCACCGACCAGCTGCCCCCCTGCACAGCCCTGGCTGTGGGACAGCAGCAGGAGATCCTTCCTTCCAGCTAAATCCAACAGAAACGTGCCGTCTGTGCTGTTTCGGACATGAGGGGAGAAGGGGTTTGCTGGGAAAAGCTTAAAAATGCTCTGGAGCAGCAGCAATTTGTGATTATCCCTACATGAAAAAGGAGAAGCCTTAGGCTATGGGGATGGGATAGGATGGAGTCTGCTCCATCACCCTCTCTTGCCCAAACAAACATTTTGCCCTGTAAGATTTAAAATTCAATATTTTAGACTCTCAGGAATTCTTATTTCCTAAACACTTCAAACTCCTCTCATGAACCCTTTGTGTGCTTACTTTGCAGCTGCTTTTGGACCATCCAAGAGCTCCTGCTGAAACACACCTCCAGTTGTGCCAGCAGTGAACCCCTGAGCTCTCCTTTGTGCCATAGGTACATCAAACATCCCCCAGGAAAAGTGTGGGTGCCTCAGCCTGGGTCAAAAGGACCTCTTGGACCTTCAGGCATGGATGGGGGGCTCAGCTGAGAACAGTTTATTGCTCCTTAGTGCTCTCAGGGCCGTGCTGTTCTCAAGGTCAGGGGTCAGATAAATAATTTGCACTATTGGCAGAAAACTCCATGTGTTGGGATGGGAATAAAATATGCTGGGGGGAGTGGGTTCCCTTCACTGCCCATCCCTGTCCCTCCAGCACCGCTGGGTTTGAGGAGGCCACAGGGATTCAGCCAGTGACACGGTGGGTGATTTTCCTGAAGCCATTTCCTTACCTGGCAAGATAACACAGACTCTCAGGAAATGAGCAATTCCAGTGTCTCATCCATACATTTATATACTCCCTGCACGTTTCCTAAGTAAATAAACTGGTCCAAGGCAGAAGGAGCCTTTCCCAGTTCCTGGCACAGTCCTGCATTTGTAGCCGCAGATGCTGCTGACACCTATGGTCAGCCCGGGGTACTGGTGTTTAAAAGTGTTGGAATCACAGGCTGGATTGGGTTGGAAAACATCTTTAAGCACATCTCGTCCCAGTCCCCTGCCATGGGCAAGGACACCTCCCACTAGATCAGGCTGCTCCAAGCTGGCCTTGGACACTTCCAGGGGCAGCCACAGCTGCTCTGGGCAACCTGTGCCAGGGCCTCCCCACCCTCACAGGGAAGGCTTTCTTCCCAATATCCCAACTAACCCTGCCCTCTGGCAGTGGGCAGCCATTCCCCCTTGTCGGGTCACTCTAACCCGTGTCCAAATTCCCTCTCCAGCTCCTTTGGAGCCCCTTTAGGCTGTCAGGGGGTTTTGGTGTTCATATGGATCTAACCAAAATAACATCATTATCAAATAACCCTTTAAAATTACAAGAAATAACCTCAAAAGTGAAAACTACTTTGAAGATATAAAAGTAATACTGATTAGATTTCCAGCTGACTGTTCCCCTCAAGAGGTTCACCTCTTGCCCTAAGACCCTAGAAATCCCCTTCCATGGGGAAACAAACCTCTGTTAGGTGCTGTAACATTACACCCAGTACAGTGATACAGAAAATTTATCCCTAAATTAATTTTCAACACTGTGCATGGCCCTTCATATCATGTTAAACTTCACTCTTAATTGTATCATTTGATTGAAGCACTTGTTGAGATTGATGGAAATCTTTCAGCAATGTGTATCAACACAGGTGCAGCTCCCTCAGCATTCTAAGACCTGCACAGTGCTGTTTTAAGGAGGTTTTTATTGGAGCAACAATAGCTGGGAAAAAAAAAAACCAACCAGACAAGCTGGAACCTACGTGGAAACCTACAATCTGGTCTTACCTATAAATTTTATTTTGAGTTGTCTGAAGTTTCTGTGCTTTAGCATTCTCTCCCTTTCTGATTTTTCCCCTCATTTTCAGAAGACCTGAGTGCTGTTCCCATTTCCCTACAAAGTCAAACTCAAATGTTACAGCAGGGGCACAGTTGGAGCTAAATCAGCTCCAGCCCCAGTGAGCATGGGCTGAAGGTCACCCTCCCATATTCCCACTGGGACAGGAGGGCATCCAAGCAAACACCTTCTCCTGCATTTTGTTACTCATAAAAACTCAGCTTTAAGACTAAAGGTCCTGATGTAAACATTTGGATTTTATCTGTGCAGAGGGAGCACATTTATTTGTTCATTAGAGGCAAAAGCAGTTTTAGTTGCTCCTTAATACCAAGTTTTGCTCTTGCCTGAGGTTCCCAAGCAGGGTGATGTGTATCACAGAGGCACCTATTTGATCCCAAGCTCCTTCTGTGCACCTTTTGTCCCTCCACAGCCCCGTGTGTTCATCTGGCTCCATCAGATTTTATCTGTTTAATGATGTGTGAGAGCAAGCCAGCACAAGAAGGAAACTGAGCTGCTGGAATGAGTCCAGAGGAGGCACCAAGATGATCAGAGGGATGGAGCAGCTCTGCTGTGAGGAAAGACTAGGAGAATTGAGATTGTTCAGCCTGGAGAAGAGAAGCTTTGGGGTGATCTAATTGTGTATTTCCCAATACCTGAAGAAGCTGACAAGAAATGTGGAGAGAGACTATTTGCAAGGGATGTAGTGACAGGACAAATGGGAATGGCTTCCCACTGCCAAAGGGTTAGATGGGATATTGGGAAGGAATTCCTCCCTGTGAGGGTGGGGAGGCCCTGGCACAGGTTGCCCAGAGAAGCTGTAGCTGCCCCATCCCTGGAAATGTCCAAGGCCAGACTGGATGAGGATTGGAGCACCCTGGTCTAGTGGAAGGAGTCCCTGCCCATGGCAGGGGGTGGAACAGGATCACCTTTGCAGATCCTCCCAACCCAAACCATTCTGGGATTCTGTGATTCATCTCCACCAGTCATTCCTCCCTGATGAGCAGCCTGGATTTCACCATCATGAGCAGCTACTCGTCCTTCTCCCTTCCCACCTGGCAGCTGCACAGCCCTCATGGGGCTGCTGAACACAGATAACACGTGAGGGGACGCAGGTGATGAGCAGATCTGATCCCAGGGGTTTTTGCTGTCTCCCAGGCAAAATGGAATTGGGGATACAGCTGGTTTGGCAAGTCAAAGGGAGAGGAAAGAGCCACTGTGATGATGTTTTGTGTGGTGTCAGGGCAAAGAAGTCTGTGGTTGGTTCAGATTTTTCCCCTTAATTTACATTATATTTTTGAAATTTCTATTAGAGAAAAATCACCACTTGCTACTTGTCATTCAAACAACATTTTCAGTAACAACTCTTCTTTTTATCTGTAGACATTTTAGGAAGTGGCTTTTACAGTGTTCACCACTTTCCCCACCAGGCTGACCTACCAGAGCTGCCACTAAATTTTTCTCATGTGCTAAATATAAATTTCCTCCTGAATTCCCCTTTTCATCTGCTCAAGCATACTTTGATCATTTGTGGAGCTTCTGAGGAAGAGGAAAAGAAGAAGCTTTGAGATTAAGACCCATCACAAGGCCCCACTTGCTCTTTTCCCCAAAAAATTACCCCAAAAGTTCTGTGGCAGCTTCAGGCACTTCACAATAACAAGTTTTATTTAGTTTTAATCATTTATTGCTCCCCCAGCTTTCATGGGTCTGATTTTTAGAGCAACCCAATTTGTTTTAATTAAACTTCACCTCTAATCAGAACAAGTTCCAGCTGCCCATCCACCTCGCCAGTATCTTTCCAAATCCAGTTTCCCTACCTTTGGACAAAGAATACTTCATTAACAGCTTTTACTACAATAAAGACATGACACAGGTGTGTGCTCAGAAGGCTTCAGTGTATTAAAAAAATGAGGATCTGCTTTTTAGAAACAGAACAACCATGATCATGCAAGTCTTGGACAAGAACAAGGCAGTCAGAAGATGAAAGACAAAAGCTGCCCCAACATGCAGGAGGTTCGGAGGAACTCAAGCAAAACGAGATAAAAATTAAACCAGTGGTTTACACTGAACATTAAGTGCCAAAAAATAGAAATTCACTACTTTCTCCAGTGTTCATGCTGTCTCAGACTTTTAGTCCTGTGCAACAGCTGAAAGGAAGCAATAAAAAATTATAAAAAACTATACAAATGTACAAAACCCAGCTTGAGTAGGAGGAGAACTTTAACATGAAAATCGAGGTCAGATCACATCTACTCTTCCTCCGAGGACTGTCCATCTTTGGCAGGATCCGGTGGCAAGGGCCGAGCTCTGGAAGGAGCATTATTTCAGAAGCATTAGCAGAACCCACCTCTGGTTTGAAAGGCCAACAAAACCGTTTTCCCAGAGCCCTGGTGTCCCAAATGACTTTAATTAGTCCCAGACAGCACCTTGAGTCATCACGACTGACAGGGGCTGCTTTATACCAAGCGCTCCAAGCTGAGATGCAGCAGCACAGACCTTCCTTCCAAATGGGAAAGAAAACACCCCACACTGAAACATCCCTAGGCGGTCCCTGCATGTCCTGGACCCCAAGGGCCACACACAGGTTCCACACCGTTTTTTGGAAGCTGCATAACTCCCACATCACACCTGAGTTTCCACCTAAGTTACTGAACAAAAAGCTTGTGCAGTTGAGGGAGTACAGCTCTTGCTTCTGCCAGAACACACTGGGAAGCTGCAAATTGTTCTGGATGAAGACACTCTGTGCTCTCTTCTCACCACCTAGTTCTTACTCAGCCCAACAAACTCCAAATTGAAGGGATGAAAGTTTTAAATGCTAAAAAACACTTAAAAGCCTTTGTCTGCTTGTCCTGCAGGACAATTCAGGGCTGATTCTTATGGGCCCCTCCTGGCAGCTTGGGAGTATCTATATCTGGTGGAAAAATGGAAGTTCAATGGAGAATTCTCTATGGAAAACAGAGTGTCTCTTAGATAATATTTTATACTGCTACCTTTCTAGTCAGTAGTGCGGCCTACAGGTGAATCTCTGAGGTTTCAGCTTGGAAAAGCCATTCAATTCCTGGCACATAGAAATTGCTGGTGCTGTTCTAAGCTTTTCCAAAACTTCACTCTGCTGGCAAAGTTATGTCTGAGCACCGAGAACTTGCCTCAACTACCAGTTACTCCACTCATTTTCAGGAATCCCCACGAGGTCCCTGAAAACTCTGCCAGATTTTGCTGGGAAACATCCTTTCCATGAGGACATGGCAGTTAGGAGACACACTATCAACTTTTCAGAAGTCACTTACTGCTTCAAAAATAAATTTGAGTTTCACGGAGAAAAACTAATCACAACTTATTTCCCCCAACTTGTGCCTCCCTCTGCCCTGACACCCACCCCAGGCCGCTGGTCCCGGGCGTGTCTTTGTCGGGTGCCTGGTTCTCCTTGGCTGGGAGCTGCCCACAGGCAGCAGCGGGGCGGGGCTGGAATCAGCCAGGAGTTGGTNGGGGCTGGAATCAGCCCCTGGAGGAGTTGGTTAGAAAGGCACAGCAAGTGTGTTTAAGAAGGGATGAGCAAAAGGCAGAGGCGATGGCAGAGTTTCTACAGCCCTGAGGGATAAGCGGCAGGGCCCACGGGGGCCCGCAGGACCGAGGGGCCGAGGCTGGCCACAAGGATGTGGCAGAGGCATCGCTCTCCTCAGCAGGGGAGAGCTGAAACAGCGGCTGGGAAGGAATCAGTGCTCCAGCTGCAGGGCAGGACACTGGAAGCAGGAATGTGTGCAGAGAATGGTGGTTCCTCAGGAGGAGGAAGTCTACCAGTTGATGGAGATGGATTTTCAGGGGTGTAGTAGGGACCCACCACACTGGAACCCTTGATAACATTTAGGGTGGGTCCGGACTGAGAGGAGGTGTTTCCTAATAGACACAGGGGCCTCTTGATCCACTGTGAATTTTATATCTAAGGGGAAAACTTGTCAAGAAGTTCTTCGATTATTCAGGGGGTAACTGGGAAAGATAAGTGAGTGTGTGGGATAGGTTTGAAATACATGAATTTCTATTTGTTTCTAATTGGGATTGTAATTTACTGGGAAGAGATGTAAGGACTAAAGTGGGAATGCAAATTAATATTATAAAAGATGATATAAAGGCTTACTGTTATAAGAGTTACTGTTGCACAGAGTTACTGTTATAACTTTGTATAGAATGTCTGAAGTGAAGTGACTGTTGTAACTTTGTGTAGAATGTGCTGAACTGAACCCAGAATGGTGGGCAGTCCCAGGGAATTATGGAAAATTAAAAACAGGTCCTCTCAAAATTACTTGGAAGCAACCACGACAAGTGATATCTAAAAAGCAATACCCTATTTCAAGGGAGGGAAACAAGGGGTTACAGCCCGTTATTAAATCCCTGTTAAAGCCAGGTGTTTTGGAGTCACGTATGTCTCCCTGTAACACTCCTATCCTGCCAGTTAAGAAACTGAATGGAACCTACAGAATGGTGCAGGATTTAAGAATAATAAATGAAATTATCAAACCAATCCCGTGGTTCCGGATCCTTATACCATCCTGAATCAGATCCCTTCCTCACATCAGTATTATTCAGTACTTGATTTGAAAGATGCTTTCTGGGAATGTCTGCCCACAGAGAACACTAAACAGTGTTTTGCCTTTGAGCGGAAACAAGAGGAAGAAGGGAAAATGGTAAAGGAACAATTCACATGGACAATCCTTCTGCAGGGATTTACACAGTCACTGGTTTTGTTTGGGCAAACCTTACAGAAAGTATTGAGGGAGTTTACTTCACCCTCAGGAGTTAGGTTGGTACAGTATGTGGACGATTTACTTTTATCAGGGGAACAGGAAAAGGTGGTTGAAGAGGCTACTGTGAAGCTGTTTAAGTTTCTTGTTAAAACGGGCTTAATGTGTCTGAAAAGCAAGCACAGTCGGTGGAAGAAAAAGGTTAAATATTTGAGACACATTTTGACTGGAGTGTTATAGTGTATTGATCCAAACAGGATACAAGGAATTTTACAAGGACCATTGCCCCGGACTGAAAATAAAAAGAGTTACGGCAATTTTTAGGGCTGGTGGGATACTACAGAGTGTGGATTGAGGATTCTTCTGTTTTAGCCAGACCGTTCCATGACTTTTTAACTCAAAATAGCCCTAATGTTGTGGTGTGGATGCCAGAAGGAGAACAAAACTTTAGAAAATTAAAAGACAAATTGACCAGTGCCCCAGCCTTAGCCCTTCCAGCCTCGGAAAAGGAATTTAAATTATATATGGATGATAAACGGGGCCATGCTAAAGGAATTTTAGTACAAGAACACAGGAGGACATGGCGGCCTGTTGCTTGGTTTTCGAAGATATTAGACCCAGTGGCCAGAGGCTGGCCCCGTTGCTTGCAAATTGTGCAGCCAGAGATTTAATGATAACTGAGGCCTGAAAACTTGTGACAGGGGGATCTCTTACTGTTAAAATCTTGCATCAAGTTAAAGCCTTGTTAACCAAAAGAGCCTCTACGTGAATGACCCCTGTTTGGTTATTACAGTATGAATCTTATTTAACAGAACAGGAAGGTTTGGAATTGAAAAGTGGGGAAGGGTTTAACCCAGCCGCCTGTTTGAACAGGCATGAGGAGGGGGGGCCAGGAAGAAACCCATGACTGCATTCAAGTGATAGATCTACAGACCCAGGCTAGGAAAGATTAACAAGACACTCCCTGGCCTGAGGGAGAAAATGAGTTTATTGGTGGAACTTCAGAGATAATAAAAGGGAATTAGAAGAAGGGGGGAAGCTAAATAATCAGCTCAAACAGTGTGTGCTTGTAAGAGCCTGTGAATTATATTGGGGAAAAGAGTGACCATTTTTACTGATTTTAAATACATATGGTGTGGTACATGCATTTGGAAATAGGAGAGGAAAGAGATTTATTAACCTGAAAGGGAAAAACATAAGCTCATGAGAGTTTAATTAGTTGCCTATTGGAGGGGGTGAATTTACCAAAAGAGATGACAATAATACATGTTAGGGGACACTAGGCAGGATGCTCAGAAGAGGCTTGGAAAACAGCACTTTTGCCAGAAAGTCTCTAAAATCCTCCCTTTGCTCCCAGTGGCTCAACTGCTGCCAGAGAAACTGTCTTTTCCACCAGAGGAGTTGGAGATAATTAAGAATAGTGGGGCAGAGGGAAGAGGAGGTAATTGGTTTACAAAGGATGGCAAACAGTGGATACCAAAAGCTTTGGCCCTACAAATATTAAAACAACTCCATGAAAGAAGTCATTGGGGTTCTCGAGGATTGGCAGAAGCCTTCCTCAAAATGTATGCTGCTTTGGGTCTTTTTGTTCTGGTAAAGTGAACTATTGAAGGCTGCTTAATTTGTGCTAGTCAATGGTAGAGTAACAAAGAAACTTGCCAGGGGAGGGAGGCCTTGGGCTGTACGTCCTTTCCAGCAATGCCAAGTGGATTTTACTGAAACGCCCTGAGTGGGAAAGTTTAAATATCTTCTGGGAATAATCTGTCAGCTAACAGGGTGGCCAGAAGCATTTCTGACTGCTTCAGGAACTACTGGATCAGTTATTAAGGTATTTTTAGAACAAATAGTTCCAAGATATGGGATTGTGGAAACAACAGATTCAGATAGGGAAACTCATTTTACAGGAAAGATTCTTCAACGGGTTATGGCTGCTTTAGGAATACAATGGGACCTCCATACCCCTGACACACCCAGAGTTCAGGTAAAAAGAATGAATGAGAAAATAAAGAGACACCTTTTGAAACTGGTAATAGAAACTAAGATGCCCTGGGTACAACTTTTGCCATTAGCTTGGCAAGAATAAAAGTCAGAATAAGAGCGAGACCCAGAGAAGATATTCAGTTATCTCCCTTTGAATTAATGTTTGCAATGTCTTTCTTTGTTAATTCTCAACCTAGTGGGGGGTGGAGATAAGTGATGTATATTTATAACAGTGTATGGCCAGGATACTGTCTCTTGTGAAATCTCTTCGACAGGAAGCTCGGCTGACACAGGCCCTGCCTTTGGACTTTGCTGTTCACAACATACAAGCGGGAGATCAGATCCTAGTTACGCAGTGGAAAAAAGCACCACTGGTAATGAAGTGGCGTGGACCTTTCCAGGTGTTACTGACCACAGAAACAGCTGCCAAGACAGCTGAGCATGGCTGGACCCATCACACTGGGGTCAAGATCTCCAAAGCCCTGGAGACCTGGACATCTTGGCTGGAGGAGAAGGATGGGAGGCTGTGACTGACACTCCACAGAAGGGACCGAGCAGTTGCCAGTGCGTCGACATCGGGGGAAGCCCCTGTGCCTACCCACAGATTGTCTGCTGAAACAGTCTGTGTGGGCATCTCTCCTCTCAGATCTCCAGTAATGGAGGGGCTAATCCTTGCTGTCATTGTTTTCTTTATGTTAAGCTATTTCTATGCCTTCACTTGCCACTTTTGGTGTGGAAGACCATGAGAGAATTAGACTGGATAATTAGATTACACCATTAGAATGTTGTTCTTAATATCCTACTTTTATATTGTCAGTTGGGTTTAGGCCAGGAGTGGGAGAATTGATTTTAACCTCAGGAGAAGAAGTAACAAAATACTTTAAACCTTAGCAACTGTTATGTCTGCAAAGGGCCAGGAGGATCTTGAAGCCTGGCCATGGGTGGCCCAGTTGAACCTAAATGGTGGGTCAGCACCCTAAGTGAGGTCCACAATGGGACAGGATTTTGGGACGAGGAAGGAAGTCCCTGGCAACTTCATTATTCCAAAAAAGGGCATTTATTGCTTAAATAGGATAGGGGGTGTTTATGTGGGAGAAAGTGTTTGTGACTGGACTTTATCTTTGGGTTTAGACTGTTGGACCCCCAATTGCCCTCCTTATGATTGTTCTAAATATCAAGGCAGGTGGAATCAAATGCATGTTAAACTTACCAAAGGTAACTGTGTGAAGTGTTCTTACTACATTGACCAAAAGGATTTTGAAGGAGGTAAAGCAGTGGGAAAGAATAGACTTTTTTGACCATTTATTTTCAAGCTGCCCCCGAGACAATTCCACAAATAAAACACAGGTTGTCCATGATTACCAGTGGAAATGGCAGCATCGGAATGGAACTCAAACCCTTTTCAGTAGGTTCTAGTCTACATCCAACCAAACAGCTGGGGGATGTAACTGTAGATGGAAACCCCATGTAAAAGCTTGGAAATGTAAGTATTGTGACTCTTTTGGGGCGGGTGACCATTTTTGGAGGACCGTTAGGCCCTGAAAGCAGTTGATGACGAAAAGTGGGGAGGCCCCTTTGCCAACATAACGTGGGCTTTGAAAGGATATTGTTGGATTTGTGGTCAATGCCATACTGAAAGTTGCCCCCAGACTGGTCACAGATATGTTATGTAGGGTATATCAGACCTTTGTTCTTTTTGCTACCACAATTTCAGGGAAATCAGTGAAGAGTCAAAGTATTTGATGATTTAATTAGAGAAAAACGGTTAGTTGATACATCCCTGACTGGAGGGAGTGCCCAAAAATGGGGAAAAGATGAATGGTCACCAGAACAAATCATACAACACTATGGACCAGCCACTTGGAATCCTAATAAATTAATATCAGGTGCCACAGAACCCATTTATAATTTAAATAGGATAATTAAATTACAAGCTGTCTTTAAAATAATAACTAACCAGACAGCACCAGCTTTTGACCTTCTTGCAGAAGGAAGAATTTGTGGAAAATTAAATAAATCAAACTGCTGTTTGCAAATAGATGACAACAGAAAAGTGGTAAAACAAATAACAAAGGAAATAAAAAATTAGCTCATGTACCAGTCCAAATGTGGAAAGGATGGGAATGGGACATGTTTTCATGGTTACCTAGAGGGTTATGGGTTAAAAGAGTGTTGTTTTTCCTCTTATGTGCTATAGCAACTCTAGTCTTTTTACCATGCATGATACCTTGCTTAGTGCAGCTCATCCAGCATGTGATAAAGGGAATGCAGGTATTAGCTATGCCTACTAATCCTGAAATGGCTATAAAAGGACAGAAAATGATGTCACTGCAAATAACTGCAAAAACAAAAACAAACAAACAAACAAAAAAGACCCAAGAAGAGAAGATTAAATCATTGATATCTAAAGTTTGTAAAGACAAACATTAAAAAATAGAAGAGAAGGGATTGAGGAGAAAGTGAGGAGAAAATGAGGAATGTGTCTTTACAAATAAACTGTGAACCTGGTTATAGATAAGGCCAGAGACAGACCAAGGCCTGGAAGATTAGCCAGCAGGAGGAACCACCATAGAACAACTGAGGAATGTTACTAATTGACATGGATAGTTGCCTGGACAAGATCATGTTAACTCCTCAATACAGTGAAGAAAAACAGAGACTTAAGGAACCATCAAATATCGTTTGTTATACTAAGAAAAGAGGGGGGTGCATGTTAGAGATAGACACTTAGTATGCGATTCGGGAAGTCTGTACCTTCCAGGTACCTCAGCCAATGGGGAAAGGGAGAGGGGAAAATGCGGCCGGTAAATTAGGATAAAAAGGAGGCTGCGTCCTCCAGCAATTTGAGAGACCCCATAGGAAATGCCTATGGCCTCTCCCTTTATTTGAATAAAGGACTCCTCTGTCTTTCTTTTGGACATAAACCTCTGGCATTGTATATTTTTCCGCACAAAGGAAAGGAAAAAGCAAGGGAAGGAAGGAAAGCAGAAAAGAAGGAAGGAGAGCGAAGGGAGAAGGGAGGGCCGAGCCCGGCCGCGCTCACCTCTCCTGTTGGCCGGCGGCGGCCCCGCGTTGATGCTGCTGGAGTCCAGCGCCTTCCGGGGAGCGCGGGCGGCCAACACTGCGGGGACAGGGGACAGCGGGGGGTCAGCGGCGGCACCTGGGACACGGATCCCCCGTGCCCATCCCACCTCGACCCATTCCCAGCCCGGCTGCCCCCTGCCCGTCCCGTCCCGTCCCGTCCCGTCCCGTCCCGTCCCGTCCCGTCCCGTCCCCATTCCCGACCCGACCCGACCCGGCCCGACCCGGCCCGGCCTATCCCACCCCACCCCGTCCCGTCCACTCTCCCGCACTCCACTCCGTCCCCGCGGCCCCGCACCCTTGCGAAAGGCGCGGTCGCCCTGGGCCGTCCTGGTCCGCACCATCCCGATCGGGCAGTGCCCAGGCCCGCCCGCGGCAGCGCCATTGGCCGCAGCCCGCCAATGCAGCGCGGCACCGCCCCCGTCCGCGGCCCCGTCCCACTCTCCTCGGCCCGGGCGGGAGATTGGGACAGAATTCCCTATCAGGGGGTGAGGCCCTGGCACGGGGTGCCCGGACAAGCTGTGGCTGCCTCATCACACCCAAGGCCAGGTTGAGCGCGGCTTGGAGCACCCTGGTCTTGGGAAAGGTGTCCCCGCCCATGGCCGGGTGTGGGACGGGACCATGGATTCTATCCCATTCCAACCCAAACCATTCCCGGACTCTATGAACTGGTCCCGGAACTGTCGCGCCGGGGCCGCGTTCCCGGGGGGAAGGGAAGTGGATGATGTCGGGCGGTGCGGCGCCGTTTGCCGTCCTCCGCGGAAGATGGCGGCGCCCGGCGCTCTCCTGGCCTGGTGCGTCCAACACCTGCGCAAGGACTTCGGGCTGGACGTGGGCGAGGATGTGGTGAGGTGAGCGAAGCCAGGCGGGGCCCTCCTGCCCTCTGACACGGGTCGTGAGGGCCCCTCGGTCCAACACGGAGGGAACAGGGTGTGTCAGAGCAGCTGTCGGGGATCTCTGCCCGGGGTTGTTCCTCGGGTAGGGGTTTGGGAGCGGGAAGTGGCGGGGAGGGGTGTGGGGTCACAAAATCACAGAGTGCCTTGGTTTGGGAGGCACCTTTAAGCTCATCTCGTTCCACCTGCTGCCATGGTTTTACCATGGTCTCCACAGAAACCCGATCCGGAAAGGACGAATAAATGACACACGTGTGCTATGAGACCGCTGGATTAGACCTCGGAACATCAGCCGTCTCACCCATTTTTATCCACCCCGGCCCTTCGCAGGTACATTTTGTCAATCACAAACGAGGATGAGATCCGGGAATACGTTGTTGACCTCGTTCAGGGCACGGATGGAAAGAAGACCTGGTTTGTGGAAGAGCTGCTGGCCAGGTGGAGGAAATCTGCCCAGCTGCCCTCTGAGCCTTTCCCGGCATATCGGAAAAAGGATGGTGAGTGGTGCAGAAAAGGAATAAAACTCTCAAATAAGCTTGTTACGGTTATTGTCGTGAACAATTCCATGCCCTGTATGGATACTGGTCTCATTCCTGATTGCTGTGGCAGTTTAAGGCCCATTTCCAGTCACCAAGTAGAGTCCAGGGAGATCTTTCTCTTTCTGGTGCTTACCCAGCCTCTCTCTGTGCTTACCCACACTTCCAGAGGCTTCGGAAGTGCCGCGGGCTGGAGACCAAGGGAAGAAGGGGAAACGCAAAGGGCGGAACAAGCAGGAGGCGCCAGCGTACACTGAGCCCAGCACTCATGGGGAGGAGGTGAAAACCCCCCTGGACCTGGCCAAGGTGAGTGTGGGGGGTACACCAGAGTGTCTGGGGGTCCCTGGGAATGCTTGGAACCCGGGGCCTCGGAAAAGGAGATGTCAAACACCGCTTGAGATGTGATCGGGAAATGGAAATGAGTGTCCAGGGCTGGTGTGCCCAGGTGGGCACTGCTGAGGCTACACCTCAAATCCTGTGGTCAGTTCTGGGTCCCTCACGACAAGACAGGCACTGAGGGGCTAGGGAAGGGAACAGAGCTGGGGAAGGGTCTGGAGCATCAGGAGTCTCTGAGGGAGCTGGGGGGGCTCAGCCTGGAGGAAAGGAGGCTCAGGAGGGACCTTCTGGCTCTGCACAACTCCCTGACAGGAGGGGGCAGCCAGGGGGGGATCGAGCTCTGCTCCTGGGGAACAGGGACAGGATGAGAGGAAAGGGCCTCAAGTACCACCAGGGGAGGTTTCGGTTGGGTATTAGGGAAAAATTTCTTCATGGTAAGGGTGGTCAGGTACTGGCACAGGCTGCCCAGGGCAGTGGTGGAGTGTTCAGTTATTCCTGGAAGTGTTCAAAAAACCTGTGGATGTGGCACTTGGTGAGGGAATGAGGGATGGAGGAGAGGAAGGAAAGGAGGAAGAGGGGGAAGGAGAGAGGAAAGGAGGGAAGGAGAAAGTAAGAGGGGGAAGGAGAAAGGAAAGGAGGGAAGGAGAAAGTAAGAGGGGGAAGGAGAGAGGGAGGGAGGGAGGAAAAATGGGGAGTTAATGGTGGGACTCTGTAGGCTTGAAGGGCTTTTCCAACCTAACCAATTCCACATTTGTATGATATCCAGTCTGAGGAGAAAGGTTGTGTCTGTTTGTATCTATAACAGGGAATAAAATAATCCTCAGATAGAAATATGCTGGCATGGATTTTGCTCCCCGGAAAAAGTCTGAGAGGAGAGAGCAGGAGAAGGAAGTCGAGGCTGTAATTAGGAATAAGGGATTTCTTTAAAGCAGACTTGAAGGTGGGGAATTGAAGCCACCAAGTGGGTAGAGCATTTTTTCCTCCTGTGTTTAAACCTTCCCAGTCCCACTGAATAAAGCTTTACTTGGCAACTGAAATATTTCAGAAACTGTGTTATAAGAGCATTAAAACAGTAAACCCAAGAAATGCTGCTCTTCCTGAGTAAGGAGTGGAACTTGAATTTGTGTTTTTAAATGGAACTTCTTGGAGCAGGGAGATGTCAAAGGCCGAAAGTGTTTGTAAAAGTGTTTGTAGGATAAAACCCCATGTTTTTGAACTGAAGGGTTAGAAACGGACAGTGATGTTCCATTTTCTTGTAGTTACCTTCTAACGTAATTAAAACTTTAAAAATCGAGTAAGAGGCTCTTCCAAAGTCACTTTATCTGGTTTTGGGGTTTTTTTTCGTAATGGTAGTGTTTGAAGCTGGCAGTGGCACTAAAACCAGTTACGCTTTACTGGGGGGACTGAAAATGCTGCATCTGCTTGTCACTAAGTCAGATTGAAACTGCATCACAGAGGCCAAGTGTGGAAGGAGGGGCAGAATTTGTTTTACAGCTCACTGCTTGAACCTTCCTGCATGGAAAACCTCTGCTCAGGTGGGACACAGGAAGGCTGCTGGGAGGTGACATGGCTGTAAATGCAGTGGCCCTGCTGCCACCACCGGCTGTGTCTGGGGACAGGCACACACAGGGTGCACAGCACAAGCAGGGAGCCTAAATAATCCTTGGAAATGAATCTGGGAGTAGCTGAGCTGCTGTTTGGAGCTGTTAAGGAGCCGCGAGCTGCTCCTGCAGGTGCAGAGGGTGGACAGCAGCACCGGCTGCCCAAATCCCAGCAGCTCCAGCTGGCATGGGCAGCAAACTTTGAGTGCATCAACAACATCCTTGTGTCCTTGCTTTGTTTGGATTCCTTGGAGCTTTTCTGGCAGGCCTGAGCTTGTCTTTCCGCTCAGTCTAGGGTCTGGTCCAAGTTTCATTCCAGTGAGGCAGAATAACACTTGTCTGAGCCTTCTGACTGGCCCAGGGGTCAGCGCTTGCTCTCTGCTGCCAGTTCTGCACTGGGAGTGCAGTTTGTTTGTTTAGTTTTTCCTTCCCAGGCCCAGGAGAGCAGCAGTGCAGTCGGCAGCAGTAGCATTTCCTCTAAGAAGAAGCCCAAGTACGTCAGCCTGTACACCAGGGAGGGACAGGACAGGCTGGCCGTGCTCATCCCGGGCCGCCATGCCTGCGAGTGCCTGGGCCAGAAGCACAAGCTCATCAACAACTGCCTGGAGTGTGGGCGCATCATCTGTGAGCAGGAGGGCTCCGGGCCCTGCCTGTTCTGCGGGGCCCTGGTGAGTAGCCAGGGTGTCATTGCCCTGCTTGGACATGGAGAAGTTGGCTGAATTAGCCCCTTAGATAGAAGTTCCTCTTGCAGAGTTCTAAATCTGGGCAGGAAAGAACCTTTTAGGAGGGTTCCCTCATAATTTACATTGCTTTGGAGCTTGTCTGGTTTCTGATAGCCTCCTGTGTGTCACACCAGTGTCCAAGGTCTCTGCAAGGCTTCAGCCCCATCCTGGGCACAGCCCTGGCTGCCTTGTCAGGGACAGGAGTCCCAGCCAGGGCCAGTGTCCTGTCTTTCCTTCAACACTTGTGCAATATGGATCCTCTGGAATACCTGTTACACTTGTGTTTGGTTCAAAGGGAAAGAAAGGGGGCAAGTTATTGATGGCAGATGAGAGGAAATTCCTCTTCATGTGAGAGGAAAATATTGGTTGGGTGGACAAGATGTTTTAAAGCAGATTGATTGCTGTTTTTAAAGATGAGTTTAACTCCCAGTGACCAAGAAGGAGAGAAAACCTCCGAGTTAAGGGTTGTTGATCTGCCCAGGGAGGTTCTGAGCTCATTGTCATCCTTTGAGCTCAGCCAGCGATGTGTCCACCCACAGAACAGGGGAAAACCAAACTCTACGCTTCTCTTTTAGTAAACAATGAGCTTCCAGGATTCTCCCCATGTCAGTGGGAGAGAGAAGGAGGTATGGACTGCTGTGGCCACTTTAAACAGCCTGAGCTGTTGTCCAGGCCTCTGAAACTGGTCAAGCTGTGACGTCCTTCCCATGTGACGTCCTTCCCAAGTCTTCATTTCCTTTTTTATCTCAGGTGTGCACTAAAGAAGAGCAGGACATTCTTCAGCGGGACTCCAACAAGAGCCAGAAGCTGCTGAAGAAGCTCATGGCAGGTCAGTAGCAAATCCATACCTGGAATAGAGTGAATCCAGTCGGTTTGTGTGCGTTATTTGCTTCTGACTTTGTGGAGCTGCTTGCCCTCATTGTTGCCCCGTGTCTTCTGTGGGAGTTAAAGGGATGGATTGGAAATTGGTTCCTTGCATCCTTCTGCAAGCCCTTGGCAGCATTCCTGGGCTTCAGCAGAGGTGACAACAGCAAGTGTCAAATGGCAGCATGTGGTGTCCTTCCACTGAGGCCCCAAGGCTGCTCGTTGGGCATTCCAGAATCAATCACATGAACTGGATCATTGTAGCAGTCCTTGAAAATTAGGATAAGTCTCCTGTGGAATGTGTGCAGTGGAAGATGAAGTGCTGCTGTCTGATTTACTGGTCCTAGAGAGGTGGTGGTTAATATTTCCTAATGGCTTTCTTGTCTCACACTTATCTTGGGAGCTAAAAATAGGAACAGAGCCAAGGAAAGCAAGAAGAAATAATACCCAGTGTCCCAGCAAAGACCTGTGCATTGTGGGGGTGTTGTCTGAGTTTAGATGAACTACAGCCAAGGTCATGGTGTTCTTGGTTGGGAAGTACACTTTGCTGAAGAAGTGGGGAATTATTTATACCTGGTCTCGGTGTGGGCTTCTCCTTAGAGCTGTGGAGATGGCAGAGAATGGAAGTCCTTGAGAGCACCAGCTGGTCACAGAGCCAGGCTGTTGTATCCTTCCCATACAGATCCTGGTGTACTTCCTGATCCCTTTTCTTATTTGTTTTCTCTCTCTTCACTCCTGCCCCTGCCAGCTCTTGCTTTGTTATCCGTGTAGGTGAAAGCTGGAATGTGGCTTGCTCTTTGTCTTGGGAGTAAAAATTGTGGATCAGCAACCACAGGGAAATACAAGCAATTGTTTCCCAGAAATGAAGTCACATGCCAGCATGGTGCAATACACTGGTTTGTTCCAGTATGGCTTTGGTGCAAACCTTTTGTGGTTTTTTGGTTCTTCGCTGTTGTTTGGTTGGTTGGGTTTGGGCCCCTTGACAGGAGGGGTAAGAAGAGCATGTGCTGGGAATAGGTTTCTCCATCCCAGGAACCAGCTGGTGTGGTGTGTCAGGGGAGGATATTGTTTGTGACAGGCACAAACAGCAGCAGGTAGAAGGCTCTGGGCCTCCCTGGAATATCCCAGGCAAGAGGCTCTTTGTGGGGGTAAGAATAAGGGTGGGTTTGGTTTTTAAGAGAAGACTGCTAAAAAAGCTGGAATTGTTGCTGAGGAAGAGAAGGCTTCAGGGAGACTTTAGAGCCCCTCCCAGTGCCTAAAGGGGCTTATGAAAGGGAGGGAGAGAGACTATTTAGATGGGCAGATATTGATAGGACAGGAAGGAATTATTTTAAACTAAAAGAGGAGAAATTTAGATGGGATATTGGGAAGAAATCCTTCCCTGTGAGGGTGGGGAGGCCCTGGCACAGGTTGCCCAGAGCAGCTGTGGCTGCCCCATTCCTGGAAGTGTCCAAGGCCAGGTTAGATGGCGCTTGGAGCAACCTGGGATAGTGGAAGGTGTCCCTGCCCATGGCAGGGGGTGGATTGAGGTGGTCTTTAAGGTCCCTTCCAACCCAAACCATTCCATGATTATATCACATTAGGCCTGTGGTTGGAGATGGGTGGAATTTTGGCTGCCTAAATTGTTAGGGAAGGGTGAAGGAGAATCAAAGACCAAGAGCTTTTCCCTAAACTCTTCCCAGACTTTGTCACTGTGATATTTGAGTGATTCCTCCGCTTTGAAGGAAGGAGTCTGTGAAATGGGCTTGAGGGAAAATCTGGTCTTCAACCTCCTTGAAAAGATGCTGATCTTTCTGCTAAGTTGTTCTTTTGGTTCCTGGGATGGCATTTGGTTTAGGGGGCATTTCTGCAGCCTGGCCCACCCAAACTGGGCTTTACTCACTGAGCTGTGGCTTGTTTTCTCTCTCAGGGGCTGAAGGCTCAGGGAATTTGGATGCCATAAGCAAAGACTTGCTGCCTCGCCAGGAAGCAAGACTCAAAGCAGGCCTGGAGATGGCTGTGAAGCACAAAGACAAGTTGTTGGAATTTGACAGGACAAGGTAAGATACCAGAGGGAGACTGTCATGAACAGCATAAGTGACCTATCAGGTGAGGTGCCTTTAGCAGAAATGTTGAGAATTCCTTCTAAAACCCAGACTGCAGCCACAGGCACCTTCACGATGGTGTTTGGTGGAACAAGAACGAACCCCTGAAATGGATCCTGTTTGGGTGTCCTTGCTTCATGTACCTGACAGTCCAGCTCTCCAGAGAGACGGGAGAGGAACGGGTTGGAGGGCAGGTTTGGGACAGATTTGAGGCTCTGTCATGGTCCCACTGTGCTCATCTTCTGCCATGGGTGTTGTTCCTCCCAGTGTGCGTCGGACCCAGGTCATTGATGACGAGTCAGATTACTTTGCCACGGACTCCAACCAGTGGCTCTCCAAGCAGGAAAGGGAAGCGCTCCAGAAGAGGGAGCAGGAGCTGTGGGAGCTGCGCCACGCCTCTCGGCTTGCCAAGAAAATCACCATTGACTTCGCTGGCAGGCAGATCCTGGAGGAAGACAACAGCATGGCTGAGTACCACAGCAAGTGAGTGAGGGCTGGCTTTGTGCCCAAGAGCAGGGAGGTGCAAATCGTTATGGAGGGTGGTCTGACATGGCTGTTAAAGCTGCCTGGGAAAGAGGTGTTGCAGAAGGCCTGTCTCAACAGAACCAGTTCAGCTCAAATTCACACCAAGCTGAGTTTCTACAGTAAAGAACAGTGACTGTGCAAACTGGAAATCAGATGGAACAAGAAATCATTTAGTTGGGGGAAATAGGGAAAAAAATGCTTTGGGTCAGTGTTTGTGTGGGGAGGAGATGTTCCCAGGGGAAGCAGGGAGTGTTCATGCCTCTCACTTGTGCTTGCAGACTGGATGAGACCCTCGAAGCCATGAGCTGTGGTGCACTGAGCGAGCCAGCTGGGAGCCCCAGGGCAGAGGCGACACCAGACTCTGGGGTTTTGGTGAATCCCCGTCTCCTCCAGCCTGCTCCTTTGGTCAGTGGGACTTCACTGATTTATGCCAGAGTAGTGACTAATTTTGGGAGAGTTGAGCTTAAGAATTGCCAATTCTAGCACATCTGTAGTACCCCATAGGATCACAACATGATTTGGATTGGAACGGACCTTAAAGACCATCTTGTTCCATCCTCTGCCACTAGACCAGGTTGCTCCAAGCCCCGGCCAGTCTGGTCTAGAATACTTCCAGAGATGGGGTGACTTCTCTGGATAACCTGTTTCAGAATCTCACAACTCTCACAGTAAAGAATTTCTTTCTAATATCCTATCTAACCCTCCCCTTTGGCAGTGGGAAGCCATTGTCCCTCTTTCCCCTTGTGTGTCGCCCCTTCTTTCCTCCAGTGTGTCCCTCACTGGCCATCTCAGTTTGGGAGAGGAGGTTTGACATGGCCCTGCTCTGTTCCCTGCTCCTGGTGTGTTGGATTATTGTAGTTTTAGCCTCCTGCCTCCTTTTCAGGAATGCAGAAGAATTTCTGAGAGTCAGCCTAAGGCTGTGTCACCCTTTCAGCTCTATTTTATAAAGCCTTATCTGCCAGATTTCCAGTTTCCAAAGGGCATAAGGGAAGGAAATAATGAAGGAAAACTTCAAATAGGATATGCACTTGATACACATTATTCCTGGAGAGGTGCTAACCTTTTCCCTGTTTCTTTTGAACACCCTTTAGTGGGTGGACCAAACTGGTTTGCTCCTGCAAAGGAAAACTGTTCATTCCATGGAAGCTGGAAGGGAGTCCGGCTTGGAGCGGAACAGGCTGCGGATTCAGGACCGAGAGCTGCAGGAGATGTCGGATGATGGTTGGTGCCTCAGCCTGCACCAGCCTTGGGCTTCCTTGCTCGTGAGAGGAATCAAAAGGTGAAGGTATCCCAGGCAGCTCCTGTTTCACAGCGAAGATGGGAAGTTGTGTTCCTCAGAGGATCTCTGTGGACCTGCTAGCTCTGTGCAGCGACTGATATCTGTGATAGCTCCAAGTTTGGAAGCTGTGCTTCCTCTTCCAGTGTGCTGATGTGTTGAGGAGCTGGAGAATCTATTTTTTTGGGAGAGTGTCTAACCTGGAAGAGACAAGGTTCTTCACAGGTGAAGGTAGAGAGGCTGAGATTTGTATGCTATAGGTGGGGTGTTCCTGTGTGGGATTTGAAAAGCAAATAAGGTAATCACTTGAAATATGTTCTGGGATTTTATTCAGCCTAAAGAAGGCAACAGTGGCACCAGGCTTTGTTTAAAAAGACCCAACTCTTGCCACTACCTTCCACCCCTGGCCTGGGAATTGGGTTACAAAAGGAATCTCCTACTGTTAATAGTGTTCTAATACTGAACAAAGCATCTTCTTTAGCCTTTTCTCCCCTTTCCTTCACCACATTTCTCATTTTGGAGAGCAAAGCTTTTTACTTCCCAAGCTAAAGGTGCTGTAAATTCTGATGTGCCTGTGTTCTGGGGGTGCTCCAGCTACTCTGGTACAGCTGCAGAATTCCAGGATCCCCAAATGACTGCTCCGTGCAGCTGCCTGGTCCCTTTTTGCTCCGTGTGACTTTTGGAGCTTGTAAGGGAGTTGCGTGAGCAGATTGTCCTGCACACGTATTCTGCTGGCCCTGCTGGAGATTGATGTCCTCTAAAGCCCTGAGAACACGCTCTGCTTTATTTGTGACATTTTTTGCCCATCTCAGCTTTTCTTCGTGGTCCTGACACATTTCTTGAGTCGGGATAATCAGGGCAAAACTTAGCAGCAGGAATTGTGTATGTTTGAGTGAAAAATCTGTCCATGTGGATGATTTTTGCTGGAATTTTAGTCCTAAATTCTCCTCTGTTTTTTAGGGTGGAGGGCAGGACCTGGTACACATCTCATCGAGGGAGGTTATGGATTGCAGCTACTGCTAAAAGACCTTCCCCTCAGGAAATCTCTGAACTGGAGGCCACCTACAGAATGCTGCTCCAGAAAGGTGAACTGCTCTTCTTGGATCTTGGACAGGTTTGGTACATTGAGCCACGTAATGAGCAGTGTCAGAAATCCCTCTCTACTGAGCAGTTATTGCTGCTTTGCTTTTAATTCTCTGGTCTGGAAACTCTCTTCATCCTTTCTGCATTCCTGTCAGAAGCAGGGAAAGCTGTATATAAAATTAAATTTTCCAACCGTAGTCCTCTCATGGGGAAGATCCTGAACTGGAAAAGGCACAACAAAGTGTTAAAATTGCTGTATGTGTTCCGGTGCCTCAAAAAGTAGAGGTGCCTGGAGGAGAGGGAAGGGCATCTGGGGGTTGGAAGACCCCAGCTGTGTGTGTGGGGATGTGGACTCCCTGAAGAGATGTTTCTTTTGGTGCAGATGCAGAATTTCCAAGTGATTATCCCTCAGGATGCCTCCTAGGCTGCGTGGATGTGACCGATTGTTTATCACAGGAACAGTTTCAGGAGCAGGTGAGTACAGCAAATAAACCTTTCCAAGCTTGCATTAACCAGCAGATTTTTAAAGTAGTGGAACTCACCTCTGGAGAAGACATTGAGTGGAAATTTTAGACTGTGTTGAGAGAAGACAAAAGTTATTGCAGGAATTTGCATGGCAGAGGACGTGAGGGGGCCTGGAAATATGGAGAACTCCTCAGTGGTGGTGCTGTGCCATGGGACCTTGTTCCTGCCCTGTGGTGCCAGTGGCTTCAACCACCCTGGTGCAGGAGAGGGTGGCTTGGCTCATGTGGAGGGATTGTGGTCCTGCCTGGTGCTTCTGGGAGCTGGAGGTCACAGTGGCCTCACTGGTGGTGTCACACTGGCCTGACCGGTGGGTGTTGGAGCACTGAGTGACCCGTGTGAGGAGGTGAGCCCTCTCCCACCAGGGAGGATGGACAGGAGAGCCATAGGCTCTTCATGGAGACTCTGCAGAGAGGATGTCCAGAGCCCATGAGTGAGGAAGGAGGGACAGCTGGAGAGTACAGTGGGTTCCCATGGGAGTCAAGGGATGTTCAAGTGGCCTTTTTCTGAATGAGACGGGTGCTTTGGTAACCAGGACAGGATAAGTTTGAGGTACTGAGGCCACTTTCACCTCAGGCTTCACCAACAGAGATCTCCCAGAGATCCTCAAGGAGGAGAGTAGAGACAGTAGCTTCACCTGTAGTGAAGCAAGGCTGGGATCAGGAGTCTTTTGAGAAATCTCAACCCATGCAGGTCCATAGGTGATGGCGGTGTGTGTCCAGATGTGCTGAGAGCGTTGTCAGGTGGCTTTGTGAGGCCACTCTGACCTTAGGAAGGTTATGGAAGCCAGGAGAGGACCCTGGTAACTGTTATGGCCATGGTTGGAAAGGGAAGGAAGGATCTGGACTCTTCAGGGCACTCAGCTTCTCTTTGGTCTCTGGGAACCTCGTAGAGCAATTGCTCTTGGAAGCCAGTTTTGGGCACGTGGAGGAGGAGGACATTAGGAATAGTCAGTGTGGATTTACTAGGGATAAACCCATGCTTGAGTTATGACTTATGACCCTCTTGGATCCAATAGTTAGAGTGGAGAGCATCTATTAACCTGCTCTCCTGGAGCCAGCACGAATTCAAGAGGAGTCATAGGCAATAGAAATGATGATTCCTCTTTGCATTGGTTAGACCACATCTGGAATACTTTGGCCACCAAAATATTGTTGATAAACTGGAGTTAATCCAGTGGAAACCACAAGGGTGGTTGAGAGCTGGAGCCCTATGAGGAGAGGCAGGAGACAGGGAGACCTTCCACTTCCTGCAAGGAGATTATCAGGAGACAGAGCCAGGCTCTGTGCTGACATACACAGCAGGAGGGGCATAAATTGAAAGGGGAGGGTTAAATGGGGCTTAAGGAAACAAATTCCCATGAGGATGGCCCAGCAGTGGAGCAGGCATTGCTCAAGGGGTTGGACAGTCTCCACCTGGAGAGATTTTCAAGACCCAGGAGGACAAAGCCATGAGCAGCCTCACCTGAATTCAGTGTTGGCCCTGCTTTGGTTGGGAGGTTGGACCAGAGACCTCCTGAGGTCCACATCTGATGCTGTGACTGATCCATGCCCAAAATCTGGAGTAGGGGCTTTCCTTGGGGTGTGTTTATGGACTTAAAAACCCTGCACTTGGCACCAACCACAGCACAGCTGTCCCTGACCCTATTTCATCCCTGTTCACTCCCCTGCCCCTTGTGCACATCAGGTTTGGTCTGGTGGGAAGCCCCAAACCATGTAGGACTTGATAGTGAACCACAACCATCTTGTGAGGTGGAATAGATGGATTCCTTGGGATAAAACCCACCTGGATGATCTTCCTGTGAAGAGCTGGGGAGGCAGCAGCAGCTGGGGCTGTGTCTCAGGAAGTGCTCCTCTGGCTTTTCCAAACTCTGTGAGGTTTGTAACCTGGAAAGACAGGGAGTGTATTTCTGGTGAGTTTGTGTCTCTTAGTCACAGGAGGAAGATGTAGAGGTTGGAGTACGAGCAGCAGAGGGAGCTTTGGGACTGGAGTACCCTGAAATCTACAGGAGAGTTTGGCCTTGTATGGGAACAAGCCTTGGGAGAGAGAGAGAGAAGGAACACCAGGGCCAGTGTAGGGATTTTCTTCTGTAGCATCCACTAGTGTGCAGTTTGGGCTTCAATGGAGATTATTGTCCATCTCCTGCTGCCTGTAACAGTGCTGGAAAAATATGTCCTGGTCTCTTCCGAGTACTTTGCTGTCTCTCACAGTCCCTTCTCTTCCTTTGTGGATGTGTTCTTCAGGCATTGGTGGAATGGCTGACAGCATCTCTGATCTGGGAATTGTGCTGTAGGTAACTGGCTTTAATCTGCCCACAGAGGACCCTCCCAATTAGCCATATTCTCTGGAAATCTCTCCCAGTTTGCTGGCACGGCTTGGCCACAGAGGCACTGGAGGCAGAGCAGTGTATTCCAGGAGCAGCATAATCCAACCTGTTAGTGACAGATTTCCCTGTCTCCTCCATGCCATGGCACTTCCGGGGTTGTATTTTCCTGGCTTTTTGCTGCTCCCATATTACAAAGTACTTATAATTCCTAATTTCCTGCCTTTTAACGGTGATTTTGTCCATTTTTCCCAGAATTGCTTTAAGCAGCATTTATTTCCCTTGGTGGTAAGCTTAAATCCAGAGATCTGAGCCTCTTTCTGCAGTTGCTTTCTGAGGAAATGTCTGGTTTTGTGGGCAAATGCATCTGAAGGAAGCTGAGCTGAATTTAATTGCAAATGTCAGCAAGATGACAAAGTGTGCAGCACCAGCTCAGAAACCCGAGTTGGATCTCGCCAGGAGTAAGAAATTCCTGTTGCTCATGTGGGTGTTTCAGCCTGGGTTCATCAGCAGCCTCAGCACTGTGATCTAGCCATTTCCCGGTGTGCAAAGATTCCTTATAGTTCAGGGAGAGAGGCAAGGAACATGATGCTTTTTCACCACTTAGGGCGTGCAGAAACATTGGATATTTTCGAGGGAAGTGTGAGCAGGCGAGGGGAGGTGATGCAGAGCAGAGACCTCTCGGGGACGGAGCCGCCGTGGAGCTTTTCCAGTCTCTGTGCTTTGACTCACACCTCTCCTCCTCACCACCTCCCGTTTGAGGCTCCTGCATGTTCCAGGAGAAATCATTTCACAAGGGCAAGGCGAGCCACGCTTGCAGGTTATACCAACCTCCCGAGGATGAAATAGTTCCTGGCTTGCTCATGGTGTTTTGAGGTGCTCCAGTGTTTTTTGGCAGCCACAGGAGCTTGGTTGGACTCTTGTGACTATTTACTCCCATAGGCAAGGGAGGCTCTTCCTGGTCTTGGTCTGTTCTTCTTCATCCTGGGGGTGTTCACCAGGAGAAGGGTAGGCTCCTGGGAGACCTTAGAGCTCCTTCTAGTGCCTAAAGGGGCTCCAGGAGAGCTGGAGAGGGACTTTGGACAAGTAGTGCCAGGACACAGGGGAATGGCTTCCCACTGCCAGAGAGCAGGATTAGCTGGGATACTGGGAAGGAGTCCTTCTCTGTGAGGGTGGTGAGACCCTGGCACAGGTTGCCCAGAGCAGCTGTGTCTGCCCCATGCCTGGAAGTATTCCAGGCTGGGTTGGACAGGGCTTGGAGCAACCTGGTCTAGTGGAAGGTGTCCCTGCCCATGGCAGGGGATGGATTGGGGTGAGCTTTAACATCCCTCCCAACCCAATGCAGTCTGTGATTCTGTGGTTTTATGGTCTGTCCCCACTGTGATTCTCCTGTTATCTCTCAGCCCTTTCACTGCTGTCACCCACTCCCTGTTTAGCACTGTCTGCAGATTTAATTTCCCTGCTGTTTGCATCCTCTCTCGGGTTGCTAATGAAGATGTTGTGGCACCCTGCTGGTATTTTTCTATCATTATCCTCATTTAATTTTATTTTTTTTTTACACTTGTACTCAAAAAACCAAAATTAAGCAACATTGCTCCAGCAGAGTCAGAACCATTCCCTGCCCAAGCTCTTGCGTTATGGCCAGGGAGGGGTTATTTATCCACATTTTTACTGGACATGTAAACCTGGCCTTGCATCAGCTCTCAGAGGGGGCCATCCTCCCTTCCTGTGCCTTACCTACAGCATTTGAGGCCCGACTGGTGATGTTGAGGTGGTTTGCAGATCTTCAGGGTGTGGAAGTGATGACAGAACAGGATCTGGAGTGCTGGAGCTGGCAGGGAGTAGAGGAAGAGCAGAGATGCCCTTGGGATTAGGATCAGCGTCACGTCAGGTGCCCTAATCCCAGTTGTGCTGCTTATTCCATGAACTAGTTAAATCTGCTCCTCTGGGTCTCTTGCCCACATGGAAAATAAAGCAGTTCTTCCAGTCAGAGGTTATTTACATCACATTTTACTGCTCAGAGCTGTGATCTTTGACTTGAGGCTGCTCTGGCAGCAGGAGTTGTGCTGAGGTAGGAGTATCCAGCCCAAGTGTCCAGTGTCACCTGCTTTGTTCACAGGGAACTGAAGCAGGAGCTGCTTCCTGAACTCAGGAAGGTTGCCTGGTGCCTGGAGATCCCTCTGAAATCTCAGGATTTCCAGTTGAGCTTTGCACATCTTGCCCCTCCTCAGAGCGCCTTCTGGACTCATTTCCTTCTCTCCCTGGCAGCCACCCAAAAATCCCTGCTGGAGACCAGAATGATCCCTTTGTTACACTTCTCAGCTGGAAGTGACCTGGAAACTTTTTTCCCCTTGGAGATCCGAGCGTTCAGGATGGCTTTTCCTTGCTCCAGGGCTGACGTCACCAGCATCTCGAGCAGAGCAAGGAGCTGCCCTTGTTTTCCTGCACGAGGTGTCCATGACTTCAGCAGCGCCCACTTGGGATCTGCGGGATGGGGCAGGCAGGGCTTGGCACGGGACTAAAGCCAGCAGGGAAGTGTTTACATTGATGCCATTTCCATATGCTCTGAAGTCCGTGTTCATTTTGCTAATGGCTTTGATCTGAGAGACTATTTAACTGAAAAAAGAATGTTTTCTGCTGCTGTTTGGGTGGTTGATAGGTGTGTTTGGCTTATTTGAGCACAGATACACACACGCCGATAGCTGGATGGAGCTATTATCCTGGGCTGAAATACTGGCTAATTATGTTTGATGGGAGTTAAGTGTTTATTTTTCATTTCTAGGTGATCACTTAGTGTCCTGAATCTGCACAGGGGAACATGCCAGAGCTATTTTTGTGCCACGAGATTGCAACTATCATTTAAATAGGCTCCAGCTTTCCCACTCAGGAAATTTGGGTTTAAACTCTTGGCCTCTTCTTCCCTTCCTGGTGAAAAAAACGACAACAAAAAAATGAGACTCAGTTGCCCAGTGCACAGGACTTGCTTTAGATCCTCAAATAGGAGTGCAGAAGGGTAGAGACTTTCTATATTTAGACTCCAGAAGGTGCCTGTTTAGATTATCTCCAAATAAAGGAACAACAGCTCACTGGGAATATTTTCCTAAGGAGTTAATGAGAGGGAGAAACACAAACATAGACACTGACGTGTACTTCTAAGAACAGTATAAATGCATAGAGACTTTTTATGAGGACCTTCTCCTTGAACGAAAGGTTTCCTCATGCAGGCTTTGAGTGAGACAGATGCCTGTTTGTGCAGTGCCGTGGCTCTCTTGGCACCTTCCTCACCTCCCCCACTGGGATATTTGCCTTCTCATTCCTGAGACACCTCTCCCAGTGAAGGATTTTTAGCTAGGTCAGATATCCTTCCTCCTGGAGCAGTCTAGGTGGCTGTTAATTATTGCAACCCATGAAGGGCCTTTGAACTTTACAGGTCCCTGTGTTCTCCTGAGCTGAATTTGTATTTTCCTTGTAGCTGGATGCCAAATCCAGTGGTGTCAGGCATTAGGCTGGCTCACAGGATGATGCATCTCTTTAATTCGGGTTCTCACCCCACAAAACCCCCCAGTTTGTGGTTCTGGGAGCAGAGCAGGAATGCAGCTGGTTTGGATTAGAGATGGTAAGAGGTGGGGGAGTTTTTCCGTATGGGAAGTGCTTTGGTTTTCATCAGAGGCTCTTCTGAGGCTCCAGCTGCCTTGCATAAGCCAGCAGGTTTGCTCAGGCCACTGCTCAGGCTGTTAAGATGAAGGAGAGATTGTCACTTGATGATGATTAATTTAGGAATGCATTAACATGCCAAAGAAATCGAATGATAGAGGCCTGCTTGCCCTCTCCTCTGGTTTCCTAGACCCAAGGGAGAAAGCGAAGCCAAGGCTGAAGCATATGACTTAATTAATGATGACTGTGGACTTCGCCTCTGCTACCATTTCAGCAAACTACTCACGAGCTGGCAGGGCCTTTTCCTTCTCTCAGATGTGGTCACTGATACTTGTGGCCTTCTCAGTGTTTGGGTTTTATTTAACCCTGAAACCAAGGATTATGTAAAACTGATCTGCGGCCCCAGGTCAGGTGCCCCACGGCCTACCCATCCAGCCGTGGGGAGCCGTGACCACCCTTTCCGTGGTAACCCCAAATGAAGGGTCAGATACAAAATACAACCCCATGGTCCATGTAGAGTGCCCAAGGACTCTGCTTGCTTAAGCTTTTGTTGGTGTGTCACTGATTTCCTAACCCCGAAAGGACCGGTCGCTCTGACGCGTGTCCTGGTCCTGGCCCATCCCATTTGGGGGTTTGAATCAATCCTGGGAGCAGTTGCCAGCATCACAACTCCTCAGGGAGCAGAAGCAAGGGTCAACATGGGGAGGGACAGCTGCCCAAGTGAAGCAGGGCATGGGCACAGGTGTGCAGGGTTGTGTTCCCAAAGTTCGGGTTTTCTGTCTCACCTGTGTCCTACCCCTATGTTTCCCAGCTCTGGTTATGAAAGGACTTTGTGAAGCTGCTTGAAGTCTGACTGTGTCTAGCTGGCTGCAGCTCTGTGGGTGCCTGTGCCAGAGACAGGTGCCCTGCTTCCCTGTAATCTCTTCCTCCCCATCGCTTTTCCCTTCTCCTTGCTGGGTCTGTCCGACGGCACGGGCAGTGGGGCTTAGCCCTGCCTCCGCTGTCCCTTGGCACGAGGGGATGAAAACAGCTCTTTCAGCCTAGTACGCTCCCAAATATTTTTCCAAGTCCACCCAGTTTCTCTTGAAGTGGTCTATAAACATCCTCAGCCCTTCCAGGGTGTACCGTGGGTGGATGTTGTCCTGGGCTGGGGTTTGAGCTGCAGAAGGGTGTTGGTGGCTGTAGGTAGCGGCGCCAGTTCAGGGAGAGCCGGGGATGCAGCGGCTGTTGCCGGCACCACTGGGTCCTCTGGGTCTCCTGTGGACTGGAGCCCTGGCAGACTGCTTGGAGTGCACCAGCACAAGCTTGAATTTTAAATCTACATTTCAAAGTCCTGTTATTACTTACTATGTTTTAATTGCTTCCCCTGCCCTTCAAATCAAAGTACAGCCTGTGGTGTAGGAACACCACGATGAGAGCCAGGCTCCAGGCTGGGAGGCGGAGAACACCCACCGGATGGATCTGTCCGGCTGGGGAAGGATCCTGTGGGGATCCCAGCCTGCTGTGCCTGGATCTGGTTGCATACCAGCCAGACATGCGAGGGGCAAAGCAGCTGAGGGCTGCCAGGCATCGCGGTGGGAAGAAGCGAAAAGGAAGGCAGGCTCACAAAATTCCTCACGCATCCTGGCGCAGGGAGCATGTGCCAGCACACGAGCTGCCAGCAGCAGCTGTAAGCGCTCAGGAACAGCAGGGAGGATGTTGACTGCAACAATGCATCAAGGCTGTGGTTTGTAACCTCAATAGTCAGGCAGTTAACTTTTTTTTTCTCTTTTTTTTAACAAAGGCATTTTGATTGCCAAATCCATAACCATTAGCAGCTGTGGTTTGTTCCTTCCTCACACGTTGCAGTCTAGACCTGACAGGCTTTCAAACAAAAGTTTGGCTGACAGCTTTTGTTTGGATTTTGTTGTGATCCTACTTTTTTGCCTTCTTTTCCTGTTTCATTGATTTGAACATTGATGTGTATCCCTTTGCTAATGCAGCCGCTATGGAGCAGCTCTGTTGCATCCCCGAGCTCTTCCGTGGCCAAGGACAGCTTGTAGTGTTCTTGGGTGCATGTTCTGGCTGTTTCTGCCTCAAGCTAGAAAATTTGGCATTTCTAGAAACTTGGATCTGCTTTAGGGTTTCCGTTTAGGAAAATGTTACATTTCTCACGGGCCAGAGGCTGGTTGGCCTGTGACCTTAAAAGATGGTGCTTGAGAATGTGCTCTGAGTTGGAAGTGTGATGCAAGACCGTGTTGTGGGGGGGATCAAAGCTCGGAGTGAAGCTCTTGGTGCTATGTAAGCGCTTTCCAGAACTGGAGGGCTGAGTCAGGAGCTGACACAGAACAGTGGCAAACCTGGATCTGCTGTTCCCAGCTGGGTGTCACCTTTGGGTGGACATGCCCTGGAGCACTCAGGACGAAGGCTGTACTGGGAAAATTGGCTGGATAATTCCTCAAAGGGAATGTCCTTGTAAAGAGATGATGGAGACAGACCACTGTTTGACTACTGTTGGAACAACAAGCAGGGAACTGCTCCAGTACCACTCTCCCTGGAAAAGTGACAGGACGGATGTGGCTTGGGCACAGCGGCACCCACATCCAGTTAAGCACCATCTCTCCTTTTTGATGGCTTTATTTCTCCTGGATCCGTGTGTTCGTGGTGCAGGCATTGCTGCAAGTTCCCCTCTTTGACTGTGGCACCCTCATCACTCCCAAAAAACTGCCCATTTTCTTTTCCCACATGCAAACTGCTAAAGAAACATTTTCTAGCTGGATGGTGAGCAATTTCCCTCCGGAGAGGAGGAGAAAATGGCTGTTTAGTAGTTAATTACCTGTTACGTTGCTCTGACAGCGATGAAGCTTATGAGGCATGAAAGAAGAGCGGATCCGCCTCTCCCACAAATCACCAAGAAAACGGGATGAAGGAAGTTGGGCTCCCAGGGGATGCCTCGCATCCTGCTCTTCTCCTTCTGCCTGGCCAAGCGGTTTCTCCAGTGTCCGGGAAGAGCCCAGCATGTGTTCCTGCGTGCTGGGGGGAGCTGACTTATTGCCACTGCTGGTTCCAGCAGCCCCTCTCTTTCCAAGGGGTCGCTGTCTCCACCAGGATGATTTTTTTCCCTTTGAATGCATTTTATGGTGAGCTCTCTTGCCAACACATGGGCTCTGCTTGCTTTTATTCTTTCCAGACAGCATTGCTTTCCAGTGCTGCCTCTTTTATTCCGAAGCTCTTGGAGAGCAGCAGGGAAATGAAGGCTGGAGTGGGTGTCCTGGCCCGGCACTGCCTGGCAGAGTGAGCTGTGTTTTCCCTGTTGTTCACTGAGGAGCCACGCCAGGAAAATGATTCACCCCTTTCCATTATGAACCTTGCAGAGCGTCTCAAGCACCTCCTCGCTGCTGGTGCTCCCGGCAGCTGTAAGATGGAGAGGGTGGCAGTGACCCATCAAGGACTACAGGTTCCAGCGTGCAATTCTCCGCCACGCTCCGGCTGCCTGGGATGTGCTCTCTGTGGTCAAGGAGACTGGAGGAGAGCTGGCGCTGCATCGCAGGGCTGTGTAGGCCGGCATGTGTGAAGCCGGGGTTATTCCCACCCCTTTGTGTCCCGAGACCTTAATGAGAGCAAGGGTGCTCCTGGAAGGTGGCTAAGGAAGCTGCCGGGGAGCGTCCGGGCTTTGTGCTGCGCAGAGCTGCCGCTCCGTGCATGCGGTGCCTTTGTTCCTGCCTCAGATGCACCAGAGCAGAGCTCATCTCGTTAGTGATGGTCTGACTTCCCCCCAGGACGTTTTCCTTCTGCTCTTTCCATTCCCGTGCCTTCGGGTCACTCGGGTTCAAGCCAGCGCAGCTTATTGGGGAGGGGTGCAGCAATTGAGGGGTTTGGGATGGCCCTTCTCCATAGTTTTTTTCCCTGCAGAGATGGAATCAGGATGAGCAAAGAGTCACGAATACCACGTTGGTACTGGCAAGGCTGGGTGAGCCTGCACTGCCCTGGCATCCTGCTGCAGGCTTTACCTAAATCAGGGAAAAAGAGATTTAACAGATTGGTGTGGGGGGAAAATATAGCAGAAATTTTTTTTTCTCAGATGTCAGAGAAGGTGGGTTCATGTCTCTGCTGGCTCTAAGCTGGCTCGTCCCCTCCTTTGCTCTTTTGCTGTGGGCTGTGGAGCGGGAGGCTGGCAGCCCTGCTGCTATTCCTGGTGGTGACAAGCTGGTGATGGGAGACGAGGGATGGCGAAAACAAAGTGTAGGGAATGTTCATTAGCAATTATCCCTGCTTGCAGCTTGAGCTGGGTGGCTGTTGGGGACATCTGATAGCCACTTATTACATGTTCAAAGTGCTGGCTCTGGCGTGAGGGTGAGTCTGGTGGCTGGTTTTCAGAGGAGCCCAGAACTCAGCTCACCTTTCCAGCTATGTGTAACCTCGAGCTCTTCCTTCGGGTGCTAAGCTGCCTTGAGATCTGCTCTTCTCTTCCCTCCCAGCCGGGATCATACAGACCTGTTAGCAGCAAACAGAAGCCCAACTGGAGAGGTGGGACGAGCAGGGGGGTGGTGGTTGTGTGACTGCCGTGTGTGGAGCATGTCTGTGGGGTGTTGGTGCGAAGCAGTGGGAGGAGCAGCTCCTGGTGAGCCGTGCCGGCTGTTTGCAGCCCACGGAGCCCACCGGCCTCCCAACTGCCTTGTTGCCAGCCGGCTATGAGGTGGCAGAAGGTCTGAAAGGAGGCTGAATCATTTTTTTCACACTGTAGTTCCATTGCATAACCCTTCTCTTTTGAGCTTCCCTGCTCATCTGCAGGATTGGAGGATGGTGGGTTTGCTCCTTCTGAGGGACAACCTGGCCTCTGGACTGTGCTTGTTGTAGCCACCTTCTTCTCCTAAATGCCAAGTTGCTTCCAGCTAGAGGCAGTGTCAAGCCTGGAGTACTGGCACCTGTTTATTAACATCCCCAAGATGAGAATGATAAGTGCTGTTGAATTTAAGAAGGAACATCCCCATCAGACTCCTGGCTGGGTTTGATTCTTGGTCTCCAGAAAAGAGGGAGCGTGGTTTCCCTCTGACTTGACCTTTTATTTGAAAAAACTTCTGTTGCAGGTTGTCTTTACTGGGGATCACAGAACCTCAGACTGGTTTGGGTTGGGAGGGACCTTAAAGCTCATCTTATTCCACCCTCCTGCCATGGACAGAGACACCTTCCACTAAGCCAGCTTGATCCAAGCCCTGTCCAGCCTGGCCAATATGACAGGATATGCTCTGTCCTCTCTCTGTGCCACACTTGCCAGCTGCAAGTTTTGGACTTTTATTTCAAGCTCAGGTTTGCTGAAGTGCTGATGGACTGTCTGTGGGGTGGAGTTGTTGGGAATAAATTTGTTCTTCGTGTCCTAAACTTCCTGCAGGTTGTAGAGTGGTTCGACTTACCTTTCAGAGCAGAAACAGTGAGAAATGAGGGGTTTTTACTTAAACTTGGGCAGCTTTGGAAAATGTAACAGAGGTAAATGTGTTTGGTGTCTTGGTGGCAGCATCTCCACTGAAGGTGGATCTCCCTAAATTTCTGTGGGATGAATGAATGGAATGGACTCATGGAAGGGACTGGAGAAAGAGGGGAGCTGGGCTGTTGGATTGGCTCAGCATCTTCTGAGAGCTCAGCCTCATCTTCCTCACCTGGAAGCATCCTGTCTCTAGGCAGAGGAAAGGGTTATGGCTCTTTCTCGGCTCCAGCACGCAGAAATATTCCATTTCTTTTGTTCACCAGGATGGAATAAGAGGTTTCCGGGGTAGGTACAATAGGAAGTCTTAAACGTAGCAGCTGGACGAGGGGCTTCTTCCCTGCCTCCTGGGAGTGAGATGCCAGAGGAAGGACTGGAGCTTTTTAAAATGCAGGACATGAAGGGATTTGGCTCACGGACAGAAATGTACCCTGGGAGCAAAGATGAAAGGCTGTGACGTGGAAGCATGAGTCCAAGTCGCAGCTGTGGCATCCACCCCAGCCTTGGGATTGGATTGAGCTGGAACTGCTGGAGCTGAAGGTTTGATCCTGGTTTTGG
Source organism: Atrichornis clamosus (assembly GCA_013400975.1). NCBI lineage: Eukaryota > Metazoa > Chordata > Aves > Passeriformes > Menuridae > Atrichornis > Atrichornis clamosus. The sequence goes on along the minus strand of WBMZ01004427.1, from coordinate 9,575 downwards.
ATGAAACCTGTCAGTGGAGAAACAAACCTGGCTGTTGCTATCACTGCTGATACCTGTCTGGGTGGGGCTGTAAGGTGCATGAATGGGACATGGTGGTGGCCAGGTTCACCTGGGAGCTGGTGTCTGAGGAGATTTGGGAAGCAGCTGTACTCCAGCAGCAGGACCTGCAGCACACCCATCTTGGCTTCCCCACCTGGCTGAGGAAGCCACGGGCTGAACCAGTATAGTGGAGTGGGGACGGTTTGGGTGGCCTTTGGAGACCATGCTTGTCCTCAGGTCCTCTGGCCACGGAGGTGCCACCAGTCATCCGCATGATGCCGAGAGTGGCAAAGCAGCACCAGCATTTCACACTCTCTAGGTGTTGGCCGGGTATATTCTTCCAAGATCCTCCTTCCCTGTAGATGGGAAATGAAAATCCTTGGCATGGGCATGGAGCAGTGGAAGCAAGTCAAATAAGGTGACTCAGCCAAAAAAAAAAATAGAGAGGAAGAAACCTGTCCAAGCCCGGATAAGTGCAGCAGGGCATCAGCACACCATGCAGATCAGTGCGGCTCCTCCTCCCCGACACAGAGCTGCACAGAGCAGCTGAGTGCTTGTACATCTCTCTTACTCAGTGCACAGCTCTTACACACATGTTGTAAAATGAGAGGGCTTGGAAACGCTTCCCCTGGTTGATCCAGTCCCAATGCTGGGCTTCTGTAAATCTCCCCGAACCTCTGGCAATGCTGCCAAACACCACTGCAGTGCAGGGAGAGTGAGTCGCTCCCTGTTCCCTTGCCGTGCCCAGCTGTTCCAGGGCAAATCCAAACTCATCTTGGCAGGTCGGTGAGAGCTTTTCAAACACTCGGCCTAGGAGTCATTTGTTAGTAACAAATGGGGGATTTGCCAGGACACGCAGCTCCATCTGGTCTGGCATCCTGTCCCCTCCAGCAGCCTTGACGGATCTGCTCGAGGAAGGCAGGGGAGCAGGAAAAAAAAAAAGAAGACAGTTTTCCCATGGAAGGAATACTGCTTCTGTAGTCTGTTTGAGGGTTTCCTGGGCTGGAGCACCCCTGTGGCATGTGCTGGCCTCAGCGCCTGTCAGCACCAGCTCTGCAGCTTACGGACTATCTGAGGTGAGGACTGGGATGTACATTTTTTATGACTGTTCTGTATTTCTCTCTGAATGCCAGTGAGGCTGAGCTGCAGCCAGCCAGGATTTTGGTGTCCTTCCTGCGTAGAGTGGGTTTTTTCTCCTTTTCCCATGCATGGTTAATGAGAGAAACAATCTTAGAGGTCTTTTCTAACCCAAATGCTTCTGTAATTCTATAAGCTGTTTATACTCTTCCTATAAAATGCCCCCATCTCTTCAGCGTGGTGAAATCCCTCTGTAGACTCTATGCACGGAGCCAGCCCTGAGCTGGCTTCTCCAAGCCATCACCTGGGTGTGTTGAAGGTGTATTCCTCACCCTTTAGATTCAGGTGAATCTCAAGGTGGATCTCAAGGGCTGCGTGTCCCACAGCAGTACAGTGCACACTCTCCAAATCTCAAATCCTTGTGTTTGCACTGAGCTTTGTGGGGAACGTTTGGGGATATATCCATAGCTGGCACAGCTGGTGGTGGCCACCCTTCTGGTGGTTGTTTCAAACTGGGTTTGTCAGGTTGTTTTGGTTGAGGTGCTGGTGTGGTGTTCCTGACTGGCAGAATCCGGGAACGCATCAGGCGGAAAATCTGTCCCTTGCTTGTCCCAGTGAACAGGTGGGCTGGGGACAGCAGGGCCCCGACCACCTCCCTGTCAACACCCCAGGGTTCTGATGAGCTTAGGTCAAGTGTGAAAACACAGGGGAAACACAGGTTGGTGCTAAAGGGGGCTGAAAGGGGCTTAGGAAAACCCAGGGTGAGTGGATCCGAAGAGGCAGCGAACTTTGGGAAGTGAGCTGTGGGAAGAGTCTGAGTGAGGGGCTTGCAGTATAAGACCCAAACCTGCAACTGTTCAGGCTTTTTTTTCATTAAAAGTTCTTGAAGTGGTTTAGTCTGGGCTGCTACAGCTTCCATATAACCCATGTCTTGGCTAAGATTCCTCTGCTCCTGCCCACTGAGCCCTTTCCATGCCCACGCAGCTGCCCTGACTCTGCTCTCTGTGTCTCTCTATGTTTGGCAGTACCCTGACCTGAGCCAGGAGTCTGGGTCTCCATTTGTCTTTATCTGCACTAATCCCCAGGAGATGGTTGTGAAGTTTCCCATTAGAGGAAAACACAAAATCTGTAAGTAGTAATATTTCCCCAGATGTCCCCCTGGCCATTGGAGCTAGCTGCCCTTGCCACCCCAGCTTGCCTTTGCCACTTGAGTTCCCAACCTTTGCCCTCTGCTCCTTGATCTGGAGGTGTTTGTTTAATGGCTCAAATACATCTATAATATTTTTTTTTTTGTCTTCAGTTCCCCTTTCCCCAGATGTTGCTTCCTTCCAAATACATGCCTCTTCCTGCCTCTGCAAACACTCGGGGAGTCAGAGAGCACTTGTGTCAGTGGCTGATCCGCTGCTGGCGTTGGCCTGGGTCAGGATAGGAGCTGGTGCAGCAATGCCCAGGCAGATCCAGGCAACCTCCGTGTCCTGTAGTTCCACATCACCCTGTCGCCTCTGAGGGCGGTGAGGACTGGAACAGCAAGAGCTGCAGGGCCAGATGGATGCTCCCCATCCCCAGGCCAGTGGGATGGGATGTCCTGGCAGAGCGTGCAGGGAAGCGCTGCAGCATCTGCCTGCGCTCCGCTTGCCAGTGTCGTTAGTCCCTTTTACGAGCCACCAGCCCCTCCGCAGGCTGCCAGTTATTCCTGCCCGCTGCCGTAAAAAGGATGGAGGAGGGATGCGGCAGCTGGGGAGCCCGCAGTCAGCTCCGTCCTTGTTAGCAGCCTCCCCACCACACAGCCTGGGGAAGGCACTGCACGCGCTTGCAGGGGATGTGAAAAATTAATTTGATGGGCTAAAAGCAGCAGAAGCAGGAACAGTCTCGGCTGTTTGCTCAGCAGAGCTGACAACTGGGTGCTCTCCCTCCTTTGCTGTGTGGGTCTCTGAGAGTAGTTACCTGGGGCCTAGGAGTATTGGGATTTCTCAGGACTGGTTAATAAGAGCTTTTGAAGCACAGCAGAGAGTTATTTTAGTTGGCTTTGCGGGTTTTTTTCCTCTCCGCTCAGGGAAGTACCTTTCTCCTGCAGCTGGGTGTTGGGGTGTTCCTGCAAAACCATTTGGTTTCTTCCCTGCCTTTTGGAGCAGCACCTGGGAGATGCATTCAGCTGATGGTGACCAGTGCCTGGAGAGCTGCAAGCGCTCGGATCTCGCTCATGGCACAGTTCTACCCCTGGATGGGTCATTCCAGTGCCAGTGAGCAGGCAGAAGTTATTTAGGATGCAAACATCTTGGCTGTAGGAGAACAGCCTCGTGGCCGTTGAGTGCTGGCACAGCCACTGCATCCTTTTCCCCCTTACTCTCATCCAGGCTCTCTTGTGCCCCTTTGCTCCCAGCTCTGCCTCTGTCCGACAGCGGGTGGGAGAGGGGGGAGCTGCTGTGCGGCTCAAGCACGTCTGCCTCACCGGGTGCAGGTGCTGCCAGTCCCCTCCCCATCTGTCACATCATCTCCTTTGTGTTGTGACACTTTCCTGCTTGGAGAAGGATCAGTCTAACAGCCTGGAAGGAAGCCAGCTGTGCTGGTGGCTGCCTGTGCTCCCACTCCTGCTGCTGGCCCTGCCTTCCCTGCCCTCCATCCCAATAGGAGCTGTCATGGAAGCAGCGCGGGGGGGCTGTGGAGATGCATGTTCACCTCCCGGAAGGGACATGGTCCGTCTGGGTGATATTTGTGACAGCCTAGGGAAGGAGCAGGGAAGCCTTTGACCTTTCATTGGGGCAAGGCGGTGTTTTAATAGGAGCTGGCATTGCATCCCAGGCAGTCAGAAGCTTAATTCTCCCAGCTGGAAGCAGAGCAGAGGGAAGGTGCCGGCTCACATCCCCACCTGGGCTCGCCGGCTGCCCTGGTCTCCTTGAAATCTGGCTCAAGTTATGACAAAATGCCAGTTTGTCTTGTTGGAAAGCCAAGCCAGAGCAGTTTTCCCTGCCAGATAACAGCATGGGCCTCACCATGATGACATCCGCATGCTTCTCTGTTGTAAATTAGTTGTTTCTAGCAGCCTGGGGATGGGAAAAAACTCCTAACATGGCTCAATTTTTGCTGCCAGGGTCATTGTTTGTGTGAAAGGGATGGGCACCTGGGAGCGCAGCTCTCCCCAAACACGTCCCCACATAATTTTAGCACGTGAAGACAAAGCTCGCTGGCCGTTCTCATGCGAGATTTCCTTGAATCCAGGCAAAGCTTCCCTGAAGCATCACTTGGAAACCACCCTCCAACAACCGGGGGCTGGAAGAGCACAGAGGAGTGGAGGACATGGTGCAAGATGGGAAGCCTTGAGTCATTGAGCACAAAGAGCAGGGGACCCTGGGGCTTTGCCTTATTTTTAGCCTTTTCTTAAAGGTTACCTGTGTGGTGTGTGCTGTTTGCCAGCTGGAAGAGCTGAGGAGCCTCCCGATGTTTTTGGGGTCCAGGAGGAGCAGGCAGGCACGTGAAATATGACACTGTCGGCCCTGATGACACTCTTGGTGCTGGAGGACCAGAGCATGGAGAGGGTGTGAACTCATGGTCTTTCTCCTGCCAAAACCATTCCCTGGTGTGGGGACAGGGTGGTCCAACACGCTGCTTTCAGATGGGCTGGCTCAGCCTCCTTGGGTGCCAGCGACTGTTTCCAGCCACTGCAAGGAGGAGGCTTCTTCCCCATCCTTAGGCGGTGAGGGCAGTCTTCTCTGAGGTGACCAAGGGGATGGAGAATCTCCCAGACTATCTTCCAAGCCTTGTTTCAGTTTGCGGATCTGTAGCATGGCGACCTGCAAGCCCTCTTTGTTGAGCTAGAATTGAGAAGTTTTCTTGGTTTGACGAGGAGGTGATGGTCACTGGCGGGTTTGGAGCCATTTTCTGTGGAGAAGCACCTGCTTCTCACGACACAGGGGAGATGACACCAGCAGATTTTGGAGCAGTGGCCTAAGTAGAACTTTTTTGGAGCCTGATGGATCTTGCCCCATCCCTGCTCCCAGCTACAGAGACAGGATAAGGCTGCCGTTTGGAGGATGGGAAGATGCAGGGGAGCAGCAGGGAGGCAAGTCCTGGGGAGACGTGGCATTAGAGGAGGTGACCAGTGCTGGCTGCTGGCAGAGCCTCTCTGGGAAGCTGCCTCTGGGAGGTGGGCTTTGCCTGGGAGAGCAGGAGCATCCTCACTTTTTCATGGGCAGGAAGAAGAGGACAGGGACGCTCCTCTGAGGCAGCGCATCCTCGTCATGCCTGGCTTCTGGCTTCTCTGTGGCCCAAATCATGTGTTCTGGTGTCCTGCTCCTCTCCCTGGTGGGAAAGCAGAGCACATCAAGGGCTGTGAAGGACAAGGGGAGGCAGTGTTTGCTCCAGATCCCGTTGGAGCTGCTTGCTGAAGTTCTCCCTGGTGCCAAAGACAGCAGGTGGCCTTGGAAACCACCAACCTGGCACTTGGCAGCATGGAGCAGGTGTCCCCATCACACTGGATGCCCATTGCAGCATAGTCCCCAAGCTGAGGGTTTGTTGTCCCCAATCCTGGCTTTCCGCCACGCCATGGAGAAACACGACCCAAGCACAGTGCTTGACGGTGCCCCATCTCCTCGGAGCGTGTCAACGCGCATCCCGCGGGCGGGCGCAGGGATCAGTTTCCCCCCTGGTAGTGGCAGGCGAGTGCTGGATGTTAATTTATTCTCCTCCTCGCTGAATTTCCCCCTCTCCGGCGTCTCTTGGCCGCGTCGGACACGCTTGCCCCTGGCTCCCCGGTGTCGCGCCTGCGGAGGGAGGCTGCAGTGGCTGGAAACGCCTGGCTCCTCAAGCAAGATAATTGGATGTGACAGGAACACACTAACTAGGAGACCTTGCTGCCTCCAGCTCATTTGCATTGCAAATAGCATTTAAAAATAAAGAGTGATGAGGGTTTGTTGTGGGTTTTTTTTTTTCTTTAATCCCCTCTTTACAGGGAAGCTGGATGCAAAGATCCATCAGGGAGCGAAGAAGGGGTTAATGAAGCAGAAAGCTGTGGGGTGAGCGCCGGGGAGGAGAGCTGATTCCCACGCAGCAGCACCCAACTGCCTCCAAAGGTTGCCAGGATGGTCCTCGGCTCCAGAAAGCAGGTGCAAGACGGATCCCTGATCCCAGATTGCTTTTACGTATTGCTTTATCTGTTGTATTCCAAAAGCATTAAAAGAGACATGTTTTCACCAAGGTCTGGCCCAGCAGCCCTGTGCTTCAGGGGAAGTCCCATGCTGCAGACAGGGGTGGGTGGGAGTTGGAGCTCAACAGGATGGGGTTCAACAATCACTGCCACCCCCAGGGGCACCAGGTCCCAGGACGGGCATGGGGAGCTCAGCGGCCAGCCCAGCTCCATCCTGGCATTGGCAGTATCTCTCTCCCCAAAATGTGCCTTGAGGTGTTTTTGGCTGGATGGGGTTGGACACATGGAAGAGAAGCCAGGGGCATGAGAGGGATGGCTCCCAACAGCCAGAGAGCCTGAGTGGGGATGGGAGCCTTGGGGTTAGAGATGGGCTTTCTGCCGGCTCACAGGTGGCCTTCCAGCCCTTGGAATTGCTGCTGAGTGCCTGACTTTACATCTCTCCTGATTTGTACCAAAGCAGCAGCCACCCCCACCAAAACCTGACCCCCAGAGCTGTCTGTAAAACACCTTTGGAAAAAGCTGAATTTTGCCTTTTTCTGTACTCCTCACACTGAGCCTCTCCCCATGTTGCTGTGTCAATGCTCATCACGCCCTGGTATGTGCACTGGGCTGTGATCCCTTCATGCTGTGGTGCTCCAGGCTCTGCCTCACCATGGTCTGAGAGCTCCTCCTCATCACCCAGAGCCCACCCTCCTCTGGGGGGGATGGAGTGACCCCTAGCCCTGCTAGCATCCCTCCTCCTGCTCCTCTTTCCCAGGGATGTGGTGAGGACTGCCAGCTCGGCTGCTTGGCGCAGTCCCGGGGCGGAGGTTGTCCCATCAGAGAGGAGGAAGTTGCAAAGCCTTCGTGCTGCAGCACTGGAAATTATCCCATGCCATTTGCTGTGGGAGTTGTCCTTTTGCTCTGTTTGTTGCCTGTGAGACCTCTGAGGTGCTGGAAATGGTAGGGCTGGATCCAATGCCCATCCACATTATTCCTAGGTGGGGAAATCCTTGTGGGTGTTTCAGCTCCGAGCTGCCTGCAGTTGGCACGGAAATTATGGTGGGGGAGCCACTGTTCGGCGTGGCCAAGGGCATTGGGCTTCTGCTTTCCTCCTCCTCTGGCTGCATCCCCCCATCCACTCTGTCCCTCGTGTTCCACCACTATGGTCCAGTCAGCTGGGATTCCTGGAGACTTCCCTGCACTCTTACACGGAGATCCTCCTGTCTTGGGTGGATGTTCCTCAAGAGTGAGGGGGAATGTCTGCTGTGCCCATAGGAGCGGAGCTGGAGAGGGATGGGGAGCTTGGGGAGTCATCCTGGGGTCCTGGTGCCTTGGGGAGAAGGAGACAGGAAAGGTTTTCCTTGCAGATTGGGTGTGAGAGGCGGGATGTGTAGGATTGGAAGTCCAAGCACCTGGGGAGGATGTGCCAGGGTTGCTCCATGTGCTGCAGCCCCAGTGTCTCTGGCTCCTGCTCCTATTCCAGGACTGTAGCACCGTCAGACAAGGCTGTGACAGAGTGGGAGCTAGTACCATCCCTGTGATCCTATGAGGTCCCACCTGCCCATCACACCTAGTGCCCATCAAAATCCCCATCGCAAGGCACTGCTTCCCCAGATGGGTCACCCACCCCATACCTAAGCCAGGCTTTAATATGAGCCTGAGATTTGGCTCTGTATTAAACCACATGCATCTCCTGCATCCACCTCTGTGACAGTGGCAGCTGCTTTGTCACCTCCCTGTCCTTTGTCACTCACAGCTCACATCTACCTGGTGCCTGCAGGTTCCATCCCCGAGGGTTTCACATTGTCCACTGCCTTTGCTAGGATTCCGTGGGGTCTCCGACAGCCGCAGGTAGGCTGGATCACAGGCCCTGCTCGTGGTCATGGTAAAATGTGCCACTGGGGAGATGCCCAGGTCATTCGCAATGGAATTGCCTTGCCTGGCAGTGGTTTTATTTTCCTCCTGTACATCACAGGGAAGATGCATGGGAAGATGCATGGGAAGATGCACTGACCCATCTCTGATTTGTCCTGCGTTGCTGTCTGATGCTGGTTTTTCCACCCTCAGAAGCACCAATCCTGGTCTGAGATTTGCTGAACATCAACAGCAAATGCCTAGAAAATCTTTCACCCAATCCTTGAAAATATTTCAGTAAAAAGCAACCTGGTTTTATTAACACAGGTTGTCCTGGGCCTGGCAGCATTGGCTCTGCGCCATGTGAGAACAGTTTCTCCTCTTCATCAGGATAAGGAAGGATTTCTCTTCTTTCTCTCTTTTGGGCTAAGAATTTGGGTAGGAATTCTCATCCCTCTTTTCCTGTTGCTTTAAACATTTGCTGGCTCCCTCCCCGCTGACCTAGCTGCAAAATCTGGGGAGTCACCCAAACCTCTGGCCTTCATGGCATCATCTTCTTTGCCAGGGGTTTGGGTCTTGCATTGTTGTTGTTTGGGACAAAAAGCATTGGAAGAAACTGTCGTCTCCTTTGGTGTCCTCCTGAAACTACATTGGAAAAGGAGACTGCCATTCCAGGGAGGATGGCACTTCTCCAGGCTGAAATACCCATAGCAGACCCTGGCTGGGTGGATGGAGGTGGTGCTCCCCTCTCCGTCTGCAGGACCATGTACCTGCTCCGTGCTTGGCACTGCTGGATGCCAGCTTGGATCATGCATCCCATCTCGTGCTGGCACAGCTTGCCGTACTGGTTCACTTTACTGGTTTTGGGGTGTCCTGGGGACAGGGCTGAAACATCCCCACTGAGATGATCTGAAATTTCCTCACTGGAGAGTGGGGCTTTGGGAAAAGGAGCATAGAGTTTTGGTGTGTCTGGGGGCCAGGGTTGAGATGAGTCAGAATTTCCTCCCTGGTCTGCAGGACAGGTGCTGAGTCTTCGGGGTGGGAAGCAATAGGGTTTGGGGGACATGTCAGCTCTTGGGCATGAGAATAGCTGGGGATGCAGGTGCTCCTTCCATCCAGAAGAGTGTTTGGAGTGGAAGAGTGGCGGCATGGGGCACATTGTGGTCGATTTTGGGGTAGGTGTGGGTGCCCTGGGGTGGTGGCCCCTCCCCGCCTTTCTGTGCTGGCTCAAGGATGTGCAAACGTGGCCTTGGGGGAACCGGGCGGGGCCGGGGTCTTACATGACACTGCTCAGAGCGTGAAACACCCCCAAAAGATGCCCCCCGCCAATTTCGGAGGTGACGCCGCGGCCGCTCCGGCTCCTCAGGTGGGGAGTGGTCCGCTCCGGGCTTTGTCCCGCTCCGGCTCCCGATCCTTCGGGCGTGAGATCCGCTCCGTGATGTCCCGGCGCCCGGGAACGCCGCTCCACGTTCCGCCCTCCGCG
>WBMZ01004426.1:0-46908 GCA_013400975.1 Atrichornis clamosus | reverse complement strand
CTGTAGAAAAAGAAGGCATAAGTGGTTAAGTTGGTGAAAGAGAAGAACAAAAATTTTGGGTTTGAGAACCAATGAAGGGTTTGGTAAATCTTACAAGGTATTTAGGCCACACCCAGGACTCTGACTGAAATTATATGCTGAGGAGCTTGGAACAACTCCAGTTTTGTTATATCTTTGACTCCTACCCCTGAGGCAATCCAGACTATTACGCAGTAGAATTTTTACTGAGTGTAATTGTCCCATGGTGCCCACTGACTTTTTCGTCTTACACTGGGCACAGGTCCCAGAGATCCCCCTGAAACCTGGCTGCTGGGAGGAATAAGGGTGGCAATCTGGGAAATGTCTATTTGTTCGGGTTATAACGATACCTGAACATGTAAGATTACAAACTCAAAAGGCAAGGTGGACTAACTACTGAAAATTTGCCTATCTGTAAAATTTGTGGGTTTTGACAAGTAGTGCAATATATTGCAATATCAGTAAGCAATAAAGAATCTTGAATTGATCTTGCCACGCTATTTTGGAGTTCAGTTTTCAAGTGCAGCAAGTATCAAAAATGGTTTTATTAAGTTGTCTAATGTTTGATATGCTATTAATAAACTGTAAGTCCTTTTAAGAGTCTTGTCGACAGAGTTTTGGCGGCCATACTGGCATGTAGTGAAAACACAAGGGGGAATGTTTACAAACTGAAGGGGGGCAGAATTAGCTATAAGGAAGAAATTCTTTGCTGTGAGGTAGTTGAGGCACTGGAACAGGTTTCCCAGAGAAATTGTGGATGCCCCATCCCTGGAAGTGCTCAGAGCCAGGTTGGATGGGGCTTTGAGCAACCTGGTCTAGTGGGCCACATTCCTATCCATGGCAACGAGATTGGACTTAAATGATCTTTATAGTCCCTTCCAACTCTAGTCATTCCATAATTGTATGAATTAAAATAAGATTAAAAAATCTTTAGTTCCACAGACCCACTCAAAGGAACTTCTGTCAGTGTTTTAAAAAAAACAGTTGACGTGATGGGTGTGTGTGTGCAGAGAGACAAGTGAAGGGAATAGAAGATAGGACAGGAGAACCTCACTAATTAGTTAGCAGAGATCTCTGAATTTATTGCAAGAAACCTGAATCCTGAGCCTAATTTCCTCTGCTGGGGAAGAATCTCAAAATAGAGGCTTTAGTTAATGTCATTTTGAAGGACAGCACCTCATAACAACCTTAGAAATTAAGTTTCAAAATGTGATCAAACTGTGTTTTTGTTGTCAACTCCAACTCATTCAAATGACTATTCACTTTTCAGGTCATATTGCTATTTACATAATTGGCTGAAGCTAATATATACTAGTCAGAAATATTTTGATACACTGCATTTTCTTCCTTTATGACTCATGCTTCATGCCTTGATATTTATCACTGATTCAGCTGCACACTCTAACTGTTGAGTTTGTGCCTATTTTACTGATTAAACTGAATATTTTAGTAACAGAATTTACATATACACTGATTGCCCTGTGCTCCTACAGTTTTTTATGAGGGGAAAAATATAACGAGTGTTACTTTCATGTCTTTCTATAATGTATGCTCTGTCTTCCTGATGTACATGTGGTTAAAGCTTGTTCAAATTATTTACAGACTATCTCATTTGCCAGGACTCAGATACAGTGTATATAATTCCAAAATTTAAGTCCTTTAGGAAAGTGCAGAAATTAAAATAGTTCCCTTAAAAGTAAACTGGTAAATTCCCTACTGTGATGAAAGAGGAGTTATGTTTGAAAACCTGTCCAAGCAAACACAAGATCTACATTCCCAGGAATCATATTTTCTGTAACTTGGGAAGACTAAAGACAATACTGTGGATGCAATAAAAATGTGGGTTTAGTTGTTATGTAAAGAAAGCATCACATTCCTCTGTTATAAATCTATGCTTTGATGTTCACTACTGATTTCACAGTGAAGACTATGAAAACAGGTCACTGTTTGGAATGCAAAACTATATTTTTTTATAACTTTGAATTAATTTCTGTTTTTACTTTCACCCTTCATGTTCTCCTGTGTGTCTGTGAACATGCACATGCTTTTAATCTTATTCATGCCTTCACAGGGAAAATATTTATTACTCAAACTAAGATTTCTTTCTTGCTTGGCTGTATTTATACCTAGACGGTAAAACAAATGAGCCATGAAAGATAGTCCTACATCCTTGTCTGATATACAGTGTGTTAAGTAGTCCTAGGGCACAAGACAGTGTAACTTTTGTGGGTATAAGAGATGAAATCCCTCACAGTTGAGGATTCTCCATAACTACAACATTTTTGCTGGGATAAGACATGTTATCACTCCCACAGGAAATCCCTGGTCCTGTTTTTTATTTCACAGAAGAGGCATAACCTCAGTGGACTCATAGATGAAATTGCCAAACCTAAAACAAAAATGCTCTTAAAGTCTAAGTGTTTACTTCTTACATTTAGCCAAGATGGTAGCATTACTGAGCATTTGTTTAACATGACTCCAGTAATTTACTAAAATCACATTTGGTCTATAATAAAACTACTCACTATGTTTTATTTATCTTAGTTTAAAATAAATAAACCAAATGGAAAACCTGTGAGTAATCTTTCTCATTTGCTCCCAGTCTCTGGGAGCAAGTTTCCACGCAAGCTTTTTTCTGTCCAGAACAGAGCATTCACTTGAATGTCAGCATTCTGTAGCTATGAAAACACTTGAAATATATTAATTGTATGTGTGATTGCAGAACTGCTTTACAAGTTCTCCTTCCATATGGATTCCAGGTATCAGGTGTAGACCAAAATGTTATTATTTATGCACTGAGATGAAGTTGATTATTTTCTTAGAAGGTATAGAAAAGTAAGCTTTCAAATTTTTCTCTTTTGTATGAATGTGAGTAATTAGAGGACAATTCATTAGAATCAATATATTACAAATCGTGCAAACAGGGCATGCATCAGGACTGCAGCATTAGTCTGACTCAGGAAGTTATGGGCCAGGAATGCCTATAAGCAAGCCAATATTAGCAGTGATGTATTTGCAGGCTCAGCAGCTACCCTTTGTTGGAATATCAAAGTGTACAGTAAACAAACAGTGAGAAGTGTGAGTTGGATTGAAAACTATCTGAATGCTTCTGAAGGGGTCAGCAGCAGCAGCACAAAATGTGGTTGGAGGCTGGTGACTTGTGGTGAACTCCAGAGGCTAATACTGAGTTCAGTCCTTTTTAACCTGTTCATTAAAGATTTGCATGATGGGGTAGAAAGTTGGTAGATCAAACTGAGAGGAGCAGCTGATACACCAAAGCGTTATGCTTCCATCCACAGGGACCTGAACAGGCTGGAGTAGTGGGCTAATAGGAAACTCAAGAAGTTCAACAAGCAGAAGTGCAAAGTCCTGCATGTGGGAAGGAACAGCTTCATGCCCCAAAACATGATGAAGGCCCTCTAGCTGGAAATAAGTTTGGCAGAAAAAGACCTGAAAGTCCCAGAGGATAACATGCAGAGCATAAATGTGCCCCTGTTGCAAAACAGGCTTGTGGTATCCTCAGCTGCATTAAGCAAAGTACTGCTGGCATGTTGAAGAAGGTGGTCCTTCCTCTGTACATAGTGCTGCCGAGACTACACCTGGACTGCTGCACCCAGTTTTGGGCTCCTCTGAGAGACATGGACATACTGGAGAGAGTCCAGCGAAGAGCCATGAAGACGTGAAAGGGAATGGAGCATCTCACCTATGAGAGAGCTGTGGTTACGCAGCATGGAGGAGAGAAGATTTTATCAATGTACACAAATACTTGAAGGGATGGTGTAAAGAAGATGGAACCAGGTTCTTTCAGTGTTTCCCAGTGACTGAACCAGAGGCAATGGGAACAAACTGAAACACAGGAGGTACCAGGTAACACTTTTTTTTTGTTAAGGTGACCAAGCACTGCAGTAGGTTTCCAGTGAGGTTGTGTAATCTTGATCCTAGGAGATAGGAAAAAAAAACATCTAGACACTATCCTGGACAATTTGCTCTTAGTGGTCCTGCTTGAGCAAACGGGCTGGACCAGATGACCTGCAGAGGTTTCTCACCAAGTTCAACCATTCTGTGATGCTGTGAAAGTCATTCATTAATAAAATCCTGTTCTTATAGTCACTATTGACATTATAAATGGCTAAACTGACAGCAAGCTGGATAGATAGAAAGAAATCCATATATACTTTGGATAGGTATTCATGGAAACTCATTACTTTGTAATAGCTTAACTTCACCATACGTAGGTGAAGTGTACTTGCAAAATTGCATTATTATTGAAAGTTAATTTCTTAAGAAATATAAATAAACTTTTTTTTACAAAGAACAGGGATTACATAGAGGAGGAAGAAGAATTTAGCTTTGGTACCTTTGTGAATCCATTACAAGTGTAGTATTTTATGGGGTTTAAAACACTACAGTTGCCATACTACAGGATGGTCGCCAAAAGATCCTAAAGGAAATCACTTATACTGAAGTCATTTCTACAGTGTTTGATCATACTAACTGCTGAGTCATACAGCAGTTTATCTCAAGACTCTAGCCACCTTATCTTTTCATGCTGAAAGTCCTAATTGAGAGATTATGTTTTTATATCAGTAAGAAAAATTGCAGGAGGAGAAGGCAGTTTAGGGAAGCCAATGAAGATGGACATTGTAGGGAGTAGAAGAAGCCCTGTGGAAGAAGCTAGGTGAGGAGGAGTAGAACAGGCTTGCTAGGTGGTTCAAGGCCCATCTATCTATAAGAAAGATAGCAGGGGATACTGTGGGAACAGACACCTTTGTTCTTTCTCACTGGGGGTTGTTTTTGAAGTGCATTCCTTTACCATTAGGAGATCAGAGTGCTGCGGCTGCGCTGACCCTTGATATGCGGGCACCGAGGCTGGGGGTTTGAGCTCTCTCCGGGGCACCGCGTGGAGGACGGCAGAGATGCAGCCTGAATAAACCTGTAACACCAAACTACAGCTCTGATCCCTGATTTCACCTGCGTGTATCTTTTTGGCGCATATAGACATAGAAAGGAGGAGGTTTTTGGGATTTCCTAATCCACCTGGAATTTGGAGGTATTGAAGCACAAGCCTAGATTTGAAAGCCTCAATGATCTTGCAAAGTTCTGCTTTCTACATATAGTGACAGATATCCAATCAACAGGGCTTTCAGTTGTTATTTGAACATGCTCTGCACATAATGTCATAACAAATCAGTGAAATAGAGGTAGTGTACAGGGTATTAAGAGGCTCTGCATTATTTTCATTAAGAGCTAAGTAGATCTCATTTTTCTATATCTATTTTTTTTAAATTCTAATTTATTATTATTTTTCATGCCTGAAGAGATAATTTCATGCCTAAAACAGGAAAATAAGATACAACATTATGCAAAAGAACATGTCTGTATTGGCACAAAAGAACTACAAAAATCTGAACGGTGGATTGGAGTTGCTTTAACAGTACAATGAAAGATGAATGACTATATATCAAGTTTTAATGAATACCTAACTGAGGAAGCATATGAAAACAGCATGAGCAGAATTTAGAACAAAGAATGTTCTCAATAGGATATTAGTGATAAAAACACTGCTGCTCAGAAATGAGACAGAGATGAAGCTTCATACTCATCAGAACACAATACTGCCAATATGGACATCAAATACTTTGTTTTTCAATTCCAACCCATAAAACTTTATTTTCCAGTTGAGTAATAAAACCAGACTTGTTTTGAAAAGCTGTCCTCTGCCTTATCATAAATCTGTTGCTTGTATAGGTCCCAAAGTAACAAAGTTTGTAGTAAAAGTTTTAAGTACTTCTGCAATTGCTATTACAACCATAGTGAGAAACACTGATGTACAGAAGAAATCCCACTCTCTGAACAATGGAGATGGGTTTATTTCCATTACTCAGAGATAGAATTAAGTTTTCAATAACTTGAGGCAGACTTTTAGTCATTTTAGTCACAACATTGGCTATGTCTATGCTTTCAGGAAAGTTATTTAGTTGCGTGCTTTGTCCAATTAATGTAAAAATACCTATGCCACAGATTTTAAATCACTGAAGTCCATCTAGTTAGGGCTGATATTTGCAATTTGCTGACTGGAAATAGGTGATGAGTTATGCCAAGTCTTGGGCAATTTGTTTTGGAAAGTGTTAAATGAGACATGACTTTTTCACATGAGAAACTATTTTAATATTTTAACCACATAAATGACCAGTTCCAATGACAGTCTCAAAGTGGACATTCCCTACCACCTTAAACTAATTAGTACAGAGGCAGGCATAAGTACATACAGAAAGAATCAGTGACCTGGAAGCCTATTTAAATAGCAGAGACCAGGCAGAATGAGCTGTGTCAACCTACTGTGCACTGGTGTGGCCTCACCGTGAGTACTGTGTACAGTTTTGGGTGCCACAAAATAAAAAGGACATTAAGCTGTTAGAGAGTGTCCAAAGGAGGGCCATGAGGATGGCGAAGGCTCTGGAGGGAGCACTTTATGAGGAGTGGCTGAGGTCACTTGTTCTGTTCAGCCTGAAGAAGAGGAGAATGAGGGGAGACCTCACTGCAGTTACAGCTTCCTTGGGAGGGGAAGAGAAGGGGCAAGTATCAATCTCTTAACACTCATGACCAGTGACAGGACTTGAGGAAATGGCTGAAACTGAGGCAAGGAAGGTGATATCAGGCAAAGGTTTCTCTCCCGGAGTGTGGCTGAGCACTGGAACTGGCTCCCTAGGGAAGTCATCACAGCACCAGCCTGACAGAGTTAAAGAAGAATTTGGACAATACTCATGGGCACATGGTGTAGCTCCTGGGCTGTCTTGTGCAGGGCCAGGAGTTAGACTCAATGATCCTGCTAGGTGCCTTCCAATTCAGCATATTCTATGATTCTATTAATCGCCTGAAAGGTAGTTCATGTGGTAGATTCATTCTAGATGGCCCTCTCAGATCCAGTCTAGAATAAAAGACAGAGAGATGAGTAGCTGTTCAACTCAGAATACAAGTTAATGCTATTTTAGTTTTGCTACAAAGGAAAGCCCTCCATCAAATATTTAATCCACCACAATGGATTTACAGATTTAGATATGAATTTAAATCAGTTCTAAACTCTACTATTCTTATTCTGTATGAAATCAGTTATGATTTTTGTCTGACTGGTTTGAAGATAAATTTGAGCTTCTTTATGTTACAGCTAGTGTGAAGTAGAGCTAAGATTACTATTTCCAGCAGAGACAGGCTTGAGAAGAGAGCACAGAACCTGCATCACTCCTGTAAAGATCATACTGTTCATTGAGCACCAGTGCCTGTGCTATAGACTTCAGCTTTCCTTTCCACTAGATATGGATGAGATTACTTAGATACTATTCCAATACCTGGATTATACTTATTTTCTAGCAGAGAAGACACTAAATATCAATTTACAACTATATTCTGCAGTGTTTAGAAGCAAACTGAAAATACTCATATGCACTGAGAATGTGCTGTTCAACAGTGAAGAGACTGGATATTACAGATGACCTGCTATGGTCATGCTATAGATTCTGAGACAACAGATCTGAATGGAGGCTAGAGGGGGTGGTAAATATCATGTTTATAAAGTTTTTGAATGAAAAAACCCCAACAACACAGTGATAACGAAGTGAAGAAGTCTGCTTGAGAAATCACAGGGCTTTTTCTCTCCACATCTTTTGACATTCTCCACAATATCCAAGTTGTTACTTATGATTTCTGTATCGTGTTTAAATTCATAGGAAGTAATGTGATGGACTTTACTTGAAAGTTTTCTTGAAGACCCATAAAGATTAAAAAAATTTGGTTTATCCTTCAGCAAGGACTTCAGCCAAAATGCATCATGAAATACAATGCTATAGTCTCACGTAGTATTGTCTCAGCATCTTTCTTTCCTCTGACATCCCTTGCACCTGTTTCTCCTGTGTATTCATAAATCTGCTGCTCCAGCATAGTATTGTTTATCCTTTAAAAATCTGTTGAGATTGCTGGTTTAGCAAGATGAGGAAATAATAATAGATGTTTAAAAAAATCTTTTGATTCGTTAGATTTTGTACCTCAGGTTGATTTTTTATGTGATTGCAGAGTATGATAGAAATGCAGAGTCTTTTTTTTTTTTCTTCACAATCTTCATTCATGGGCTAGTTGCAGTTGAAACTGTCTTCATCTTTAAAATTATCCATTAGTGTCCCCTGAGGAATGTTTAGTCCCCAAGGACTAAGGGACCTTTGTCCTGACATTCCCATAGGGTCAAGAAACCCCGGAGACATAAAGCTTCCTAGAGATCTGAAGAGAGGACAGAGTGATTCTGTAATCTGACCAGTGCAGTAATAACATAATGCCTGATCAGCCTTTCATACTGGGACAAGCTGCAAGAGCAGGTGCTTCAGGGTCTCAGATCTGCAAAAGCCAGATTTGTTAAAACTTCATTTGCTGAATCTGTCTTTTCTATCACAAGATGAATTGCTGCAACCAAACACAGTGAAACAGAGCACTGTGCATCATGAACCATGTTACAGCTTGTTTGAAAGTTAATATGTACAGATTTTAAACTAAACAGAATAGTTATGCTGATAATTCATTTATATATTTCCAGTGTCTGTAAAATGAAGAAATAGAGATGGTCTTTTCTACATTGAAAATCAGAGTGAAAGCATTTAATTCCTACTTTGCACCCCTATGAGTTACAGTACAAGGTATATAACAGCACAAACCTGTCTAAAGTCCATATATCCCCATTATCCCATGAGACTTTATCAGACCTCTACTTTCATATTCTGTTATAATGAGCATGACACACTGTTATCCAGTTATTTTGCTTCTGTTATCAAAAGCATCATTTCCTCTGCTGCCCCTCCCCTTATCCCCCCTTTCTCTTTTGTTGACAATAAGGATTTAAGACTAGTAAAACCTAGGTAGGCTTTCAGATTAAGCTGCCTAAATGCCAGTGTCTACATATTAGTCACATGGACCCTGGAATCTTGGCCACTGTTGTAGTCAAAACACAATACAGCAGTCTATGGAATTATTATGGTGACAAGCACTAGGTGTATGACTCAGCAACTTAAAGATACTGCAGTGGGTTAGGACGTCCAAGACATCTGTACGGTGCTGTCAGGCACGGCACCAGATGCAGTGATGACTTGCCTGCTTTTGGAGTGTCAGCTGGATGCCAGGAAGGATCGGAGGACAACTCAGAGATCACCAGATGACAGTGTTCACACAGCTGAATTGAGCCCCCACTGAATATGATACCAAAAAAATTGTTCTCACATCTGTGAGGACCCTACCTGCCAATGTCTTCATCTAAGCCTTGTCAGGCTGTGTGAGAAGAGCTCATCTCCCCAACCACAAAGGAGCACAGAGAGACAATGGCAGATGGAGGAACACAAATAGTCTTGCTAGTTGCTCCTATATCCACCACAGGAGAACAATCAGCTCATAAAATTTCCATCTTCAAAGGACCAGAGGAACACAAGTGCACAATGACAGGCAGGAACACAAATTAAAAACTCAGAGGAAAGGACATCATCAAATTAAGAAACAAAGGCAGGGAAAGGGATGAATTTAGCTGATTTGGAAAGGAACAACTAGAGGAGAACAGAGTGGTAAGGGGATACAAAGGGTTGGCCATGTGTAAATAACTGCTGATCTGTTCATGTTTTGGCTGTGTTCTGTGACTGATCAGCACAGCTCGTCCTATCTTGTTACTAAATTCCTAAATCTTTTCCTGCGTAAGGGTTTCCCTGTTCACTCCGTGGGTGTGTGTGTGTGTTTTGTACATGTATGGGCATCTGAGTGCAAGCAACTGGAGTCAAACCATGAGTTGGAGAGATCACATGTCTGTGGTGCAAGCAACCAAAACAAATGTACGTCTGGGTGTGAGCAGCTGGGCTGGGAATGTGGGCTGAAGGGGCCCTGTGTCTGGGTGACACAGACTGGAGTGACCAGAGTGAAATTAAGTACCAGCCACTAGAGTGGGATAAGGGGTCAGAGGGCCATGTATCCATTGTGTCAGCACCAGCGGAGTGCGTGAATGAGGGAGTGAGGGTGTGATCATTAGCGACAAAGAAGGCACTGTCCTATGAGTAGGTGAAGAGCTCTGAGAGCCAGGAGTGTCTCTAAAAGCAGGGCCACGGGCTGTTTTCTCCTGGGGACCAGCGGAGTTCCAGAGGGTTCTGGACATGTGTGTGTGTGTGTGTGTGTATAAACCAATATCCTTAACAATGGACCTCTATCCATCTCAGACAGAAGGGATTAGGATGAGCCTGTTGGTGCTGTGTTTTCTCGAGTGCTCTGTGTGTCTGTCTGTGTATATATGTATACCTATAGTGTATATGAAATAATTTTTAAAACAAGAAGAAAACAATTTTTTTTAATTAAAGTGCCCAAATTTCTCAAAAGAATACAAACCTTCCAAAATGTATTCAAACAAAAGCTATTACATTTAAAACAGTAGTTCTCCCATCTCTTTCAACAACCCTTGAACATTATGTACCCTTTTAGAAATGTCTATCTAAAATACTGTGGGTACCATCTATCATAATGTGATGTCTCTTCCAAATAAGAATGACCCTCTGTAGAAAATGCTCACATTATGTATTGATGCCACATTAGGAGACCCTGTCTCCAAGCTGTCAGGAAAACTAATAAAATAGCTAATACAGTACGCTTTCAGAATTATTGGCTTTGAGCACAAATGTTAAGGACACTTCAGCTTAATAAGTAAAGAAATTATCCTTTTTTTAAATTCTTTTTTGTTGCTAAAATAGGAAATTGAAGGAAATAATAATCTAATCAATGTAGAGTGGAAAAATATGCTGGAGTAAACTACAACAGACTTCCTTCCATTCAAAGTTAAATTCAACAAATATACTAGTTAAAAGTTTTATAACTTTAACAGATATTTTAAACTGAGTCAACAACTTTAATAACATTGCAGAATAGCAAAAGTGCCATGTTTTGGAGGCACTAAGTAGTTCCTTTTCTCACTTAAGTTAGCAGGAGGCAATGGCACTCAAAACATTTACAAATTCTGTTTCTAATACAAAGGTAGCAGCATGAACCCCTATAAAAGATTATTATTATACTTATAATCACAGAATTTTCATGCAAGTTCCCCAAGATTCTGTCTTATAGTTTGAATGAATGCATGTAAATCTTAATTTAAATTTGCTTGCTTGTATCTGATTCTGGTTTAAAAAAACCCTTTCTTTAATTGTAGATTAAGCTCAACTATGCAATAATCATAAGAAGCCAGTCAATAGCATTAATTCTTGGATCAGATTCACTGATACTGCACAGCAAATTTGTAATGGTTCAGTGCAAAGAAGTCATAAAGCTGATTCATTGAGTTCTTTAGGATACCCTATAGAGCTACTGTAATGGTGTATATTTTGGGCTTATGCCCAGAGAAGGTTTCGTCATAAAATGGGGTTAGTCAAAGATCTCTTGCTGCCAGAATAAGCCTATAGGCTGGGAGCAAAAGCACAAAAATAGCCTTAATGTGGGCGACATTATATTCATGACTGGACTGAACTACAGCCAAATCTCTTCTGAGAAAATGAGACAGGCATCCAGTTACCCCTCAGGCTCAGCAAAACAAGGTTAGCAGATCTTGTCACATAAGTAGATGTGATCATTTTATGTATTCTTTTAAATTATGTGGGAACTTAAAAGAATTGAAATGGCAAAACATGCTTGCCACAATGAATCCAAGGTCTAATTTATAAAATCTTAGTAAGACATCCAAAAGCCTTATAACTCTTAATAGTGCAATAGCTGCTTCTAGTACTTTATCCCCAAAACTAAAAAATCAGGAAATTCATTAATTAATGTCTTAAAGAACAATCTTATTATTTCCTTTGAAATAAAAGTGTAACTGTAAAAGATATTATCACTTCTTCTGGCTTCATTGATTTACAGTTTCACTTCATAGACTTCAAAGAGCTTTTTACCTGCTCTCAATTTCTTCTATGTCCTTCAATATTTTCATTAGCAGATCTCAGAACATTAGTCTGGTGGGTTTTATTTTCTTTTATCCCAGTGATTTATTTTTTGAACTGTTATTTTTTGTTTGGCTGGGTTTTTTCCCCTCTCCTAGTTCAGACTGTCAAAGTTTATTGAACTTTGACTATATTTTTAAGCGCTTTTTTTGTAATTTATGAATAATTCCTGCTTATAACATGTTTTATATATATATATATACACAAACAAATTTGCACACGAACATAAACATAGACATAAATATATACTTATTTCTATAGATTTGAATTAGATTCTACTTGTCACATATATGAGATGGCAGACTCACTCTGACTATCTTAATTTCTGTGATATACCTAAACCGAAACTTTAAATTCCTTCTGTAATAATGGAGAAAGATAAACACTTCCACAAAATTAGTGTTTAATTGTCAGGGAATAACAATACAAGCAAAAAATGAGGTTTTAAAGGTTTTGATAACTACCCTCCCTTGCAAAATTAGCTTTGTGATTAATTTTCCCAATTTACAAGGAATCTATTTATATTTGACAACAATTTTCTCTTCTGAACTGGAACATATTCTCTTGTTCCCATAATAGAGCAATTCATATAAGCTCCTTGCTCTCAGCTGAGAGGCTGGAAATTTCTTGTGAGTAAACGAATATTTTATTGCTTTGACGAGTTATTTGCAATTGGTGGCTGATGCTTCTTTTTATGAGTTTTTGGTTGGTTTTTTTTCCAGATGTTAAACTGGCTTTTGATTCAGCTCTCACTGGCCTATACTTTGAATGAAAAGTTCTAATTACTGTGAATTTTAAAAACCCTTCTGGTGTGTCAGTTTGAAAGCCATGAAGCACAGAAAAAGTGTTATCATCTTGTTTCTTCTTGTTCTTTTCTTTTTCAAAAGGGCAATTGCTTAGAAGTGGGAAAACTAGACTATTCAAAGTAGCTTCAGATGGTGGCATAGTCGATATCAACAATCAAGTGCATGGAAGAGATATATTGCCAAATCAGACGTTTTGTTCTTAGAATACTGATAAAATCTGCTGAAATGTTGCAATAGTATTGATAGTACTTCGGGGAACTGGAAAGTTCCACTAAGCATGTAAACTTCTGTAGGCATACAGAGATTGTGTTACTTGATCAAAACATAGAATCAATAGCCCAACAGTAACAGATGGTAGGAAACATGAAGTGGACTAAAATCAAATGACCATATATGTAAATCTCAAAAATAAATTTATTCTTTAATACTGGATAGTTCAGAGCTGTAACTTGTCCACATTAACACAGCTAGACTTGTTATTTCTCTTGTTTAACAAGAGAAGGTTGTATGCTTGAGACATAAATGCACAGCCCCAAAGCAGCAAGGGGCCCTGGGTCCAGCCTCTTGCTTTCCTCTTGAAGGACTGTGAATAGGTAATTTTCTGGAGTTGCAACATGAGATGGAGAAAAAAGGAAATAATTTTTCTCTGGGATTAAATAATTATATATGTTTTCCTCTGAAAAGACATATAATGTTGAAATATCCTGGATAAACTAGTATTCTCAAAACCTTAGTCTATCTGTCCTTTTTACTTTTACCATTTAGAAATATGGAACAAGCCTGGAGCTGCAGCGGTATGACTTTTCACACTGCTGTGGCTACTTTGTGCTGTATCTTGTTAATATCATGCGCTTCATTAAGTTACGTTAGTCACCTGTTTCAGAGCCAGTCTGTTGGGCTCTACTAAATTATTTCTCAATTTCTCCCTATAAATACTGAACTGAGCATATATATTTTCACTCCTTTGGAAAGAAATTTGATGTTTAATTAGAAATAACTACTCTTGAATTTGGTAAGACTCCTTGATTGTGCAAAGGACAAACCCCTCCTTTTGTTCAAAAGTAAATTGGTCTCTACCCGACAGTGATGAGGACAGTGCCTTTCTTTACTCTCTCAGAGCAGTGATATACTGTTATTAACTGCTGGTTAAAAGTAGTTTTACTCTGAAACACATGGAACTCAGAGGCTTCTTCTGCCTTTGGTAATGTTGTTTCATAGTTATTCAGCTACGGTTTTTTTGCAATTCTTGAGGAATACATTCAGTGCGGGTAGCTCGGGCTGCAGCTGCAGTTTGAGCTGCAGGCTGAGCTCTGGGTGTTGGAGCCCCAGGCAAGAGGGCGAGAGCTGCCGACCCTTAGCAGAACAAAGGCTCAGGGACCTGTGGTTCATCCAGGTGACCGGACACTCAGAGACACGTCAGGAACTGATCAGCCCAGACTCCATGTGCTGAGACCGTGAGGGTAGAAAAGCCCAGGGAGTCTGTTGTTGGGGGTCCTCCTCAGAGGCTCCTGAGTTTCTGTGTTACTGTGTCATGAATAAATTGCTTTATAGAACAAGACATCTGAGACTCTGCTATAGGAAATCTGGTCTGACTGTGTGGGAGTGGTGTGTGTAGGGAGACAGTATGGACACCTGCTGGATTCCTGGAGTCGCCCACTGTGAAGGGACTTCGGACCCAGCAGTGAAAGTCTCTGGTGGTGGGAGTGTGACTGATATCAGAGTGGCTCCTGCATGGTCAGACAGGAAAGTTTCCTTAACATAGTGTCATCTAAAATTACAGTGAGCTTTTATGACCCACATCAGTTGTGATCTATGTTATTTTTTTGTTGGGAAGCTTGGCAGGGAGAAATAGGATCTCCAATGCAAGACAATAAATCTCCTGGTAGAGTCAGTCTGTTCCCATCCATTATAGGTGCTCTCAGACAGTCCCCATCATTACTAGATACATGAGCTACTCTAGGATCCTTCTTATTTTCACAAAATTTACAAACCTTAAGCCAATCTGCAGATTCCCTACTCTTTGAGGTAAAAGGCTTCCTGCTAGTCCTTCTGGTGGTCTTCATCCACATGGTAATGGATTTGTTCTCATATTTTCCAATGGGAAATTAAGCTTTGAGTTGATCTTAACTTTATAACAACATTTAAGCTTTCTTTAAGTTATCTTCAAAGAAAGGAGGGAATTGAGTCAGTCACTGTTTTAACTCACAAATAGCACTTAGATACTACTGTAGTTCAAGAAAAAGCAGCAGGTATTTTGCAGACAGTGTGCCTTTGATGAAAGGAGCAATTGAAGTTTGCTGATCGTGCCTCACTGGTATGTTCAGCACTTGGAAACCTGGACTGTCTTGCAAATGTGAAAGTAGCTAACATTTGTCATGGTATGTTTCATTCTAGTTTAATTGGTTGTATTTCAGCAGTATACATAACAACTGTAGAAGATTTTGAGCTATAAAATAATGTGCATTGATTTGAAATAATTTGGGAAGGAATTTTACTTTAAAAATGTTTCCTTCTGTCATAGAGTGTTACACATTATGAAAATGTGAAGAACATTAATGAAGGAAAACCAATGTAGTATTTTCTGCCACTCAGGCATACATTGGTTTTCCAGGTATAACACAGCCTCAGGCAGCCTTCAAGGAATATTTGCCTCAGGTATTTCTCATGTTGTTGTCTTCTGTTTGACAATGAGCAGTACAATGCCTGAATGTCATGAGAAATTATAAATATTGTAACTATTTACAATTTTTATATCCTTTCTTTTGCACTTGAAAGGCATTACTGAATTTGTTGTGAACTGAAAAGCAATGACTAAAGCAGATACTAACAAAACCAAAATATAAAGCCTATTTTTTCACCTAAACTCTTTCTAGAACTAAACACTCAACCAATCTTACTGTTGAAAGCATTAACAGTTTGTCTGCTTTAAAAAGTATAGGAAGATAAAATTAATGGTAAAA
This sequence comes from Atrichornis clamosus, assembly GCA_013400975.1. Taxonomy (NCBI): domain Eukaryota; kingdom Metazoa; phylum Chordata; class Aves; order Passeriformes; family Menuridae; genus Atrichornis; species Atrichornis clamosus. The sequence goes on along the minus strand of WBMZ01004426.1, from coordinate 31,137 downwards.
CTGTTTCTTAACAGTGCTCAAACAGACAGGAAAATTTACTGATGTCTTTTCATCCTAAGAAAGTATTTATTGGAAAACATATATTGATATATATAAAGCTACAATGAAAAAAATTAGACATAAATTTATAAGACCCTCACACTTTGAAATAAACTTGAAAGTTCATTGCTGATTATTTCTCAAAGAGAAAAGCAAAATCAGTGTTGCATATGGTCCAGATCATATGTGATAGACTATTTTTATCTATTATTTTAAAAAGGGAAGTTAAAAGATTTCAAATTTGAGAAAGGAAGAAATTCCTTTACATTTCCAGTCAACCTGAATGTAAATGGCCTGCTTTGCTGGATGCTATGATATGGTAAAGCTCTCTAGTTTTATATAGCTTTTAAAAATTAATTATAATTTCAAATAATGTGTACCATTTTGAATATAATTACAAAATTGTGGAATGTAAGTTTGAAAGAAATATATTAATCCTAAAACGCAAAAGGATTTATTTGCACATTGTGCTGTCAAAGGAACTAAAAAATTAAATGGCTGTAAAGAAAACACAAACGTAGATGTATTTAACAAAAAGATTCATCTGTTGGGAAAGTAAAGGAATATCTATTTTTTTAAGACGATTTAGCATGTTGGGTTTTAGGTTTATTTTAGGAAAATAAAGCAGGAAAACAAAGAGAGTTTTGTTTGTTTCTTTGTTTTTTTGTAAATTGAGAGATTGTGAAAACATTAGCTAAGACCAAAAAAAAAAAAACCAAAAAACCAAAAACAAAACCACAAGTTAGAAAGAATTACTTCTTACACTAGGGAGAAGAAGTTCTGAATGATATTGCATCTTTATTTGAAGCACTGGTATTCAATTTAAAGAGAAAATGTGGAGAACATAAAGACTAAAAGAGAATAAGAGATGACAGTTTGCTGGAAATTTGACTGTGAATCTGCAGTCAGGCCTGCACCACATAACTAGTAATGTTCCTCATAAAACTAGCAATGAAAAATTCTTTTGCATACAGCATTTTGCTACCATACAGCTAAAATCCACAGCTAAAAATATTGCTGTGGATCCTATGACTGTTGCAAAAAGAATAATAATGATAAATCAAAAGGAACCAAGAAATAAATTGCAAAATGTCATGAATTTGTGCAGAGAGATAATTGAGGTTAGACAAGAAGGAGGCACGAATAGCCCAATACTTATAATTAATTAAGGGATAAATAAGGTTACTGATTAATATTTCTTCCATGATTCCATGAAAGTCTAATGCTAAATTTTACTCTACTAAGGCATGATTATCATATCAAACAGCTTAATGGAGAAGAGGCTCAGTCATTGCATGGATACTGGGTAGATAGTGGAAGAAGAGAAACTTTCAGAAATGAAAGACACTTAGTATGACAAGATACATTTCTGGAAATAAGAATATTGCATTAAAAAAAAAAAAGAAAAAAAAAAGATGGTGTAGAAATATTTATGACTAGTTGGTGTTAAAGACTCCAAAAGAAAACTGCAGCATGTATTTAGAGAATCGCCACACAGACTGCTCAAAATTCCGAGAATAGGAGGTAAGGAACAGACATGGAATATTGTTAGGAAGATGAAATGAATGAATGATTAGATTATTACCATACAAATGGCTAGGTATCTCTGCAATACTTGTAGGTGCTTTTAAAAGTCCAATCCTCATACCCAATCAGTATTTCAAACATTAATCACAGGAAGAACCTGTAACTGATCCCCTTTCCCTCAAGAAGGCTCATTACAGAGCTTGATTGTAATATTGGAACTACCACTGAGATGTACCAGACTAAAATCTGAAGTGTCTTGTCTGCTAGAGCAAGAAATCAAAGCTTGTGATTTCATTAATGCATATTATTAATTCTTTTTTTCTAATTACAAGTGGTTTTGTACTAGAAATATAAACATGGTGGGGGAATATTTTAATGTTAGAAATAGATTTCATACAAATATACTCATTCTCATACATGATTTAAATATTTTAAATAATTTTTACAAGTATTTAAACTAATTAACTGTTTGCTGTGAGGTTGACTTATTCTTTTGGAAACTGAGGAGAAGTGTATCTAGCCATTTTGAGAGACTGGAGATTTATGGCTCTAAAGATTTCAGCCACGTGTGTGATTAAAGGGGGCAGCTGTGCCTTGCCTTTGGTGAGGCGATGCCCTGCCCCTCACACCCCACACCCAGCCCTGCAGTGGCTGCCCAGCCCTGGCACAGCGGAGGCAATGCTCCACACCTGCCTCTGGAGCCCCTAACCCAGCTCCTGAGTGGCCACCAGACAGGAAGCCCCACCTGGGAGACGGGCCTGGAAAGCCAAAGGGTATTTAAGCCAAAGCATGAGGAAAGCACAGGTCTTGACTCTCCCTCTTCTTGGGATTTCTATTAACTGAAAACTGCTGTAACCAAGAGTGGTAGCTATATTTCTTTTTTTCCTATATCTTTTCTCTCTTCTAATTCCCTCTTTTCAGATTTTAGAGTAACTTAGAATCAGATGGGTTTGGAGTTTGCTAAGTTGAATGGGCCAAGTTAATGCTTTGTGAAATGCTATATGTTGATGGAATGCTGTTCTAAACTTTTGCCAAAGTTCTCTGATTTTCTGAAGTTGCTAGTAAAGTTTTATTATTTTGATCTCTTGAGAATATGTTGTCAATGCTTCTCCCATGCATTTAATTCAGAGCACATAAAAAAACTATAAGCCCTTTTAGGAGGCTCATCAAGTGAGTTTTTGGGGTCTTAAGTCGTTCTTTGCACAAGGCCAGAAAACTAGTGAGTTTACTTTATATTTTATGTATATTTTGTTCGATGTGGTATACAATATAGTATATGAGGATTCCTAGAAGTACAGAGAATTCTACTCTCCTTGTCAAACTCCACAACAGCAAGTGCACAGCTAATTTTATCTTCTTTCAGCCCAGCTCCAACTCCTTTTCAGAATAATGTCTCATCTGAATAGGAAAACTAGATAGCAGTTTAAATAAAAATTTCTCTTTGCTATAACCTGAATGATGGCATATGGGGTGGCACTGGGATGGAATTAACTTTTCCCACAGCAACGCTTGTAGTGCTGTGCTTTGTAGCCAGGATGGTATTGATATCACACCTCTGTTTTGATTATTCCTGAGCAATGCTCATACAACATCAAAGAGTTGTCTCTCCTCATCCCTGCTCCAAAGGCCTGGAGGTTGGGGGTTGGGTGAGCACGACTTGGGAGGAGACACAGCCAGGATTGCTGACCCCAACTGACCAAAAGGTTATTCCATGTCATATCATGTTGTTTTCAGTAACAAAGGCTAAGTGAAAGGAGGAGGAGGGAAGTATTTGTTATTAGGGTACTCATATTCAGAAGCAACACGTGCTGAGGCCCTACTTCCTAAATAGTGACTGGAAATCACCTGCTGTTGGCAAGTACGGAATTTTGTTTGTTTGTTTTCCTTTGCTTCCACATGTGTCCTTGGCTTTGCTTCCTTATACTGACTTGATTCTGATGCACAAGTTTTTCATTTTATTTTCTTCTCGTGTCCTGCTGAGGAGGGGAGTCATAAAGTGGCTTTGTGGGCACCTGGTGGTCATCCAAGATCAGCCAAGCATACTCCTTTTTGGTGGCCAGGGTGGGGCACTTGAAAATTTGAGAGAAGGACAGTAATTGGGAAAGTAAAAGGCAAAACATGGGTTGACCACTGCAAGGGAGCAGAACAGTTGTGGGGATTTTTTGTGTTTGTGTGATTATGATAAAGAGGCAAGGGGTGAAATGTGTGTAACTAGTCCCTCTCTGTTGGTGTTATGATGCTATCTTGACTTTGGTTGAGGAAATTATTTTTGACAAACGTATCACTTTCATGGCAAGGTTTTTGGTAGGCCACAAGGGTGTTTTTTGTGAGAAGACACCAAAAGCTGCCCCCATGTCAGACAGAGTAAATTTCACCTGGCTCCAAGACAGCCCCACTGCTGGCAAAAATGAGCCTATCAATAGTGTTAGTGGTGCCTGTGTGATAACATATTTAGGAAAGGTAAAATTAGGAGAGAGCAGAGATAAAATTTGACAGAAATGGTTCTGCCAACATCAAGGTCAGGGAAGAAGTATGGGGAAGAAGTGTCACAAGAGCTGGAGCAGATATTCCCCTGCAGTCCATGGAGCAGACCATGGCGAGGCAGGCTGCTCACCTGCCACCCAGGGAGGCCCACGATGGAGCAGATACCCACCTGCAGCCCGTGCAGGATCACACACGGGAGCACGTGCAGGTGCCCAAAGGACACTGTGACCCCATGAAGATCTCACACCAAAGTGGGCTTTCATGCAGGACCTGGGGACCCACACGGGAACAGTCTGTTCCTAGAGGACTCTACCCCATGGAAAGAACCCATGCTGGAGTGGTCCATGAAAATCTGCAGCCTGTGGAAAGGACTTATGTTGGAGAAGTTCATGGAGGACTGTCTCCCATTGATGGGATCCCATGCTGGAGCAGACAAAGTGTGTGAAGAGGAAGAAGCAGCAAAAAAAAAAAAAAAAAAGTGGTGAACTGATCCAAATTCCAATCCCCCCTGCATTGCTCAGGGTAGAGGGGGGAGGTGGATGATCGGGTGAAGATGATACTGGAAAGAAGTGATTGGAGAGAATTTGGTTTTAGTTTTATTCTTGTTTTTCACTATCTAAGATAAAGTTGTGCTAATTCTGTCTTAGCTATTTTACCCCGTAGGTGCTTTTTAAATATATATATAATGTATATATTTACTTGGATGAGCTATTATTAGACAAAGGATGACTGTGAATATGCAAAAATTGACAGTGCAAATTGCAAAGAAGCGTAAAGGTATAAGAATACATGAGAAATATATATCACAGTTTGTAGTTTCATGTGCTGAACCAGATCTTCACCTGCTTTAAATCAGTTCATAAAAGGGTAAGTGGAAATCTTTGGACTTCTCTGACTCACTACTCACATACACCTGCCTTAATCACACCAGTGGTTCATGTCCAACTGAAATGCCAAACTGCATGACAAGTCAATTTATCTACTTTTCACACTTATTTTAACATGTTAGCAAGTATATTCTTCTAACTTTAGTAAATGGATAAAAATTAAAAAATGTCCTCAGCTTTCTACAGAAAATGTAACAAGAATACATACAATAATTCATTCAAGCATTTTTTAAGATGTAGATTATATAACTACTGTACTGTAAGAGTAAAAATGATGTGAAGGAATCAGAAACAAATATCACTGTGTTAAAAATAATTATCACAGCTTAAATGTCAGTGAGAGCCAGAAGAGGCGTTCAGGTTGCAAGTGAGGAAACTGTAACTGTGTCTGTGGTTGGGATACAGGGTGCCAGGGATGGAGTCCATGGTGGGCTTTGAGTTCAATGCCATGGTCGAGGCTTACAGCAAGTCCACAGTGTTCAACTCGGGAGAGACATAGGGGCCAGCGTTCCCATAGAAATAATTTCTAGGTTGTAAATATTATGCAGAAACAATGCCTGAATATTCAGTTTGAAGTGCTATTGTAGCAGCTGTGTTGAAAGGCTAGGTATTTTAGCCTGGTGGCATACATTTTTATGCAGTGCCATTTTGATTGAGGTAGCAATGTATGGGGTTTGCATGGCCAGGTTTTGGTAGTGGGGAGGCTACAGGGTGGCTTCTGTGAGAAGCTGCTAGAAGCTTTCCCCATGTCTGGCAGAGCCAATGCCAGCCAGCTCCAGAATGGGCATGCTATGAGCCAACTAGAAATGGTGGTAACAGCTCTGTAGTAACATATTTAAGAAGAAGATAAAAAAAGTCATTGTACAGGTGTAGCTGTGTCCAGAGAAGAGCAGAGTGGGAATATGTGAAAGGAACAACTCTGCAGACACAAGGTCAGTGGAAAATGAGGGGTAGGAGGTGCTCCAGGCACCGGACCTGAAGTTCCCTTGTGGTGCAGACCATGGTCAGGCAGCTGTGCCCCGTAGCCCATGGAGGTCCATGGGGATGCAGAGATCCACCTGTAGCCTGTGGAGGAGACCCACAGTGGTCTGTGCGATGCCCACGAGAAGGCTGTGAATCCATGGGAGGCCCATGCCGGAGAAGGCTCCTGGCAGGGACCTGCAGACCTGTCAGAGAGGAGCCCATGCTGCAACAAGTTTCCTGTTAGGATTTGTGACCCCATGGGGGACTCATGCTGGAGCAGCCTGTCCTTGATGGACTGCACCACAGAAGAGTGAACCACGTGGCAGCACTTTGTGGAGAACTGTTGCCTATGGGGTACACTCAGATTGGAGGATTCCACAGAGGAGTGTCTCCTATGGGAGTGACCCCATGCTGGAGCAAGGGAAGAACTCCTCTCCTTGAGCAGTGGCAGGAACAACGTGTGATGAACTGACTGTAATCTCTGCTCCCTGTCTCCCTTTGCTATTAGGGGGAGGAGGTAGACTTTGGGAAGGAGGGGATGGGGGAAAAACCGAGAGAAAATATACAAAGGGTTCATGGGTTGAGATAAGATCCATGAGACATCACTCAACAAATACTGTCACAGGCAAAATAGACTCAAATTGGGGATATTAATTGAATTTATTACAAAATCAGAGCAGGATAATGAGAAGTAAAATAAATCATAAAAACACGAGACAAATGTTTCAGTTTTTAGTACTCTAGCATCTCAAAACAATGTACCATAAGGCTAGAGAAGTAGCAAAGAAAAGAAAGGGATATCTAAACCAGAATTTGAATGAAAATACATTATGAGTAAGAGCATGCTTCATTATCACTTGCTATCTCTGCTTCTGTGGAAATAAATATCTCAGACTTACCCCACAGCATTTTCCTCATCTTGTCCTGCACTTCTGATATTTACAGGCTGTAGTTAACAAGGTTATTAAAAGAAAAGCTGTGAAAAGTGTTGGTAAAAGGAAAAAAAGTGAGCTGTTGAGAGAGACAAAAGAAGCAGTGACAAGACAAAGTGAAACAGGTGACTGTAGTGCTTGCAGGCTAAAGGAACCCACTGTCACCACTGGCTGGTTCAATCTGCAGCTTCCTTATGACTTTCAAGATGCAGCAGCCTTAAGGAACTAGAGGACTTTGAGATCTGTGTTTGTGAAACTATAGTGTGAGGTGAAGAGATGGTGAACCTGGAACAGGGACTTGGAAAGGAAAGGAATGAAACAGGGGGAACAAGTTCTAGGTATCAAAGCAGCATACTCTGTCATTACTTAGAATATGGCACTGTATTCAGATGGGAAAGAAGCAAGGAAAACTATAGAGACAAAGTGTAACAAGGTGTAAGAGCAATCAATTTCTAGAATGACGGTGACTAAGTTCCTGTCTTTACAGCAGTAATTTTAAATCATAATTTCTTTTACAGGATATTTTGATTTAAAAAGGAAAGAGTATCTTTTCTCCTCCCTCCTCTCCCCTCCCCAAAAAAGATACTTTAGTATGAAACTAAGAATTAATGTGCTCTAGACATGTACCTTTGAAAAAGAGCTATTGCAGTAATCATTGAAGGTACTGGTTACTCAAGGTAGTAGTGGTCCCATTGCGTCCTGCACGGCTAAAATAGGTCTTCACTTGCAGGCACAGGCCCAGGAGTTTCAGAGTTAACAATGAGCTTAGGAGGGAGGGAGAGAGGATGATGTGGGAATAGGAACAGTCAAATCATAATTCTGCCCTATCAAGAATCCCAGCAATGCTATACTGTCGTGCATAATAAATGCTCCGTCTGAATCCATATTACATGCAGAGGTTTTTCTCTGTCAGGAAAAAAAAGGGGTTCTGAGACAAAACACAGTCTAGGAAAACAGGGAAGCTTTATCTAGGTGGACAAACTGTGTGTCCAGCATGCTCAAATAAGGTAAGTTTTACATTTAAAATAAGTAGTCTGTGACTAAAATGAAAGTCTAAGAAGATTATAAAGGAGTTTGAAAACAGTGACTTGTGCCAAATGTATTGTAGGATAAATGACTATTTTGATAATTTCTTTAAGTGGAGCATTTCAATGTCAGTTGGCTCTCTTTTGAAATGTAACGGAACATTTTGACTGCTCAATTTGAAATTATTTTCTTCTGTGGAATGTAGTTCACATTATATAAAAGAGCAAAATTAAATATAATTGTTCATCTTCTACCTAAATGCATTTTTTTTTAGCAATAATTATTTTACATACATCTGTGAAAACCCAATGACATGTTGGGTTTTTTTCTATAATTTACAGAGAAAAAAAAAAGAGAGCTCAGAGTTTTATAAAAACAGGAAATCTGCTCTCTATTTGTTTCGCATTTATAAAAAATATACTATGATTGTAACCCAGGGAAATTATTTACAGCTCTTACATTTTCCAGCATTCAAGGAACACCATGGAGTCAGTCAGTTCTCCAAGCCTTTGGTTTGAAAGTATGTAACACAAGTTTCCAAGAGATACCCAGAAAAATAACAACACTGAAATAAAAACACATCCTCAGGGAGCAAGATCACTGGCACAAAATCTGTCCTGGGGCAATCAACTGTATAAATGTAGCTAAATATGTGCCATCTGTGAAGGAGTTTGTCCAGCAAAATCAGCAGCATTCCTCTTACACAATGCCCAATTGCTTCAGCATGTGATTCTAAGCAGGTAAATTCAGGATATCTAAAGCTCTTGCCAACCTGTTATCTTGAAATATCTGAAACAGTGACTGCATTTTGTGTGGCAGGGTTTACTGCAGAAGCCATAACACAGAGAAGCTCCTCGATGTTTATTCCAGCGTTCAAGTGACTTGTTTACCCCTGAACAGATGGGCATTCAACCTCAGCATACATCCGCTGACACCTTTATTGCCCTGGTAAGTTACAGGAAGAATCACCAACAGGTTTCTATCTTGTTAACGCAGTGGGATGTGAAGGCTACAGCATAACGCTGCTAAGTGCCAAAGGTATCAAACTAGATGAATCCACCAGGAGTGCAGCAAACTGATCTGCCTTTTTGTGTTGTCAGAGCCCTAGTCTTCTTTGCATTGGTACTTGAGGCAGGGCAATTCAGCCCCTGCCTTGAGGATGCTTATCTCTGTTAGCTGATGCACACCTTCTCCTCACACACATACATTTGCTAATTAGTGAAATGGCTCAGTCAAGACATTTTACCCTATAGTGAGTTGTTTTGGCGCCATGGAGGTAACATTCCCAGCTAACAATAAACATCCTGTCTTGAAAGCAAGATTGAAAGAGATAAGCCGGAATTTGTGACAGACAGACCCTGCACTTTACAAACTATAAAAGCTTTACTAAACTTTCATAAAGTAGAAGTTTTCTGCACACCCTCTGGAAATGTGTGGAACCTTCTCCCCAGAGTCAGGACACCAGTTTTCTTGGTAACTCTCTCGGGTATTGAGTGAAATGACTCTGTGTACACCACCATCAATTTGTGGGTAAAATACATTGAATTCTAATCTATGCTGTTTCTTCGCTAGCTGTAATATAGGTACCTCTATGCTGTGTACTGTTTTATGTAATCTACTAGTAGTTCTTTTGTTTATCCTGTCTAGTAAGTAGTTTAATGTCTTTTGTCTGTTATCTCTGGTTTATTCAATAAGTAACTCATTTTATAATAAACCTAATTGTCCATCCCGAAGAACTTGCAAGCCAGAGACATTTAGGTGCGGGTCACCTAAGTAGAGCACCTGCCAAAATCTGATCCAAGGCAGGGCTTACCTAAAGCTCCTACTCGATTTCATAATATTATTACCAGAGTCATGGCAGGATATTATTCTTTAACTCGAACTGCCTCTGACAATTCGTAACAGTACTGGATACAAAAGGTGTGTGTTTGTCTCCCAACAGGTTTACTGATCTGCAGTACCTCTGTGTGTGTACATCTCTTACTTAAAAGCAGCCTTGACATTTTCTTTTTCCTGGTTTTTCTTTGCTTTTACAGCGTTATATAGTACATATGGCTCAACCAGAGGCCACAAAAGCTGTGGGAAAGAGAGCACACTGCTTGAACGGGATCTGTTCTTTGAATTACAACAAAAGCAAGGACAGTAAGACTTGTGGCACAGGTATATGTTTTGCTCCATGGGGAGCTGAGAGACCCTTGGGAGAGGGGAAGGAAAGTTACTTTGTGTCACAGTATGGAGGTGCACCACGGGGTGCCAGGGTGTAGCCAGCCAGGGAGAGGGGGAAACGTGCACCCCCAAAGCCATGAGCAGCACCTCAGGCTGAGGGGTCTGCACCTGCTGTGGGCAGCCGACTTCTCCTGGTGCATGCAACACCAGAAGGAAGGTTGGGGTTCACAGTAGAGCCCTTTACACTCTGCCATTCATAGCTCCATCCATATGGTGTGTTCCTTGGATCCAGACCAAGATTTGGGTCATCAAGTTTGCCTTTTCAGAACGCATCAAATGTTGCACTGCTTAGAACCAGTCTGCAGCTGGCTCAAAGAAATGAATATGCTGGAATACCTGTGTTAGGATGCTTGGTCCCCATTTTCACTTCTTTTTCTTAACAAATAAATTCTATTGGTTTACCTGTTTCTGCAAAAGTAGCCCTTGTCCATTAGCAATAGCTGAAGCACAGCAGCCTCCCCAAACTAATAACATGTGTTTAGCTTAATACATGGTCTTGTCCTCTTAAATGTACAAAGGCAAAAGGTTTTAGGAGAAGAAAATGCAAGCAAATTTCTCCATCTAGTCTCTACAGAAGATTTGACCAGGGCTACATAAACACTGTTTGCATCATGCTTATCTTCTGTCCAAAGGCATCCAGTAATTCACATGACCATTTTCACATAGTGCTTTTATAGCATTCATGCTTATAGAAATGATGCTGCAAATATACATTGCCAGAACTTGCATATGGTTTTATATGTCTGAAACAGTCTAAATATTTATTTGTATGATTATTTTCTGTAATTGTTTTAAGTCCATTCAAAATTGAGTCAGAAAAATGCTGTGTGCTGTAGTTTCCTGCTCAGCTAAAAAGCAGGCACAGCACAGCCTGTGGTGCTGTTTGCTTTCTTCTGTCACCTTGACAGTATCTCAGCTCTGAAGGTGCGCCATTGAAGATATCTTTTCTCTGACACATCTGTCAAAATACAATTTTATTATTATTTTTCTTTTTTACTGTTATTAAAGCAGCTATCAAAATATAAGGAAAACAAATTATGGCAACTGTGAAAGTAGGATTTCTCTCACAGGTAAAATCTGGCCCAGAGGAATTGCAAGCACTGAAACCATGTTAAAATTACTGTATGCGCCAAGGGGAAGTATTTAGTGTTTTTAAGAATAAAATTATATTCCAGAAATAGTTATATATCTTATAAATGAGGAACAATCTCACTGTTAGCAGCAGTAACAATACCATAGAAAATTCTCCTAAAAAGGTAAGTATTTATGAAATCCATATAACTTGAACTGCAATGGAAAGTACTGTTGTGACACACAACAGAGTCACAACCCATCAGTAGGAGGTGTGATGTTCATTAGAAATTTTTGCTGGGCTGAACAAGGACATCAGACACATGTCAAGAAACTCTTCTGCTTTTATTGTGCAGTCACCTTAACTTTGCCAACCACCCCACTATTTAGACTCCAAAAGTGGTGACTAACAAGGCCTTAAATTTTTACAATGTAGTTCTCAAACCTGGTGGTTAACAAGCCCTTGATTTTTACAGTACATTTCGATAAGCTCTTAACTCCCACAACAAACTTCCCAAGGTTTCTGACTAAGAAGTCACAACATACTTCCAACAGGCTCCCCACTCCCACAACAAACTTCAGCACGGAGTACGGGGTAGAATATGATAGATACACTTTGTCCAGGCAAAGCAAGGGAAGAGAGAAATAAAGGTAGAAAAGAGGGAAAAAGAACAAGGAATACTACCAGTTCTTAGGTCCCACGCTGGTCCTGCCAGCCTGATGGTTTGGAGCTGGGGTAGTGAGACAAAGAAAAAAAAGAGAAAGTGGGCCTGACCCAGTTGCTTTTATAGTTAACTCGGTGCACACCTCTAACGTAAATTAGACTGGGAGGGGAGGGCCACTGAGGACGGCTCTCAGGGCGGAGGAGGAAGTTCGCTCAGCACAGCACTGCCCCAGCTCTGAGGGACCTGCTCTTCCAATCACCATTTTCCTGTGGCAGCATTCAGAATGTTTGAGGCAAAACATGCTTATGCCCAGCCCTCCACAAACACACTTCAGTTTATGCACCACATTGGGAGATGCTGATCTGATGCTGACATCTCCTTGAATTTATATGACACTGATTGAATTAGGTGGCCCTAGGAATCTTTTTGCACTTGTAAGATACTCAAAAAGCAGAGCATTCTAAAATTCATTAACAGCAGTGATATTTTCTTTCTAATTATTGTTACTGAAAAAAATTAGAATTGGTATTGACAGATTTCAGTTCCAATATATTGTACTATGTCATTATGACTGCTCCTTCTCAAAAAGCAAAATTTTGTACTTCATTCTCTTTGTTTTTACCGAAGCACATCCCATATTTACAAGTTGCAAACAACCATGCTTTTAGTCCTACTACTGCTAGTAAAACCACACTTTTGGGGCTTATTCACATCAGTACTTGATTTTATGTAAAACACACAGGGTCTTTATTTTTGCAGTATTACTCGAATGAGAGAATGTCTTCTACAAGCGCTGTTAACCCTATATGCATTAATATTCTTCTGCGTGTATTTCTGTACAGGGATGCGCCTATTAGGATATTTTCCTTTCTTTTCCTTAATATAATTTATTGAAAGAATGTCTATTTTACACTGACACGTATAAAGTATGTTTTTGTAACTATTCCCACCATAGCAACATGCCCTCTGTTATGAAATATGCCGTCTCTGCAGAATACTTGCACAGGGCTGGCATAGTGGACACAGTTTCTATAGGAGACCTGTGTCTTTATGGAGAGTTAGTTTTAGAGCGTCTCTGATGATCGGGGAAACTATGTTTAGATGACTGAATCAGGTCCCTAGGTGGTTTGTTAGTGACATTGGAGTCACTGATCATATTATTTGGATTTCCAGGTCACAAATTGTTTTCTAAACACCAGTAACTTACAGTTAACAGAAACATATCCAAGTGTCCACTAATAGTCAAGCCTCCAAAATTCTTTGCAAGATTGGAGGATACTGCATGGGCCTTACGGGAGGCCTGAGCAAGAGAGAGGACAACGATAATAAAGCCCAGTCTCTTCTTTCTACCAGCTGCCAATTTAACAAATCTCTCTTTTGGGGCTGATGTTACATGTCAGGTGAAGTGTTTAAATGGGCAAAAAGCAATGCATCATATAAATAAAAATGAAGCTCTCAGCATCTGACAAAAAATCCCTACAATACAACACTTTCCAGTCACAACGGAGTCCGTTAGTAGAGAAAGGGAACGTACTGAAAGACTTTTAGCCCTTCACCTTGCCACAGAAAATAAAAGTGGCTTCTTTCATGACTGAAAAATACTGGCATATGAAATATTAATTTTCTCTCAAAACCCCACGATTTTTAATGCAAAAGAAAGGCAGAAAGCAGCTGTAGAATTGTTTAGCATTCTAAACTGACTTGCCCACTTCAGAATGTCTGTTCTAAGTGAATATTTAGTAGTGCAGCTGGCATTGTTACTGATTGAAGAACTCCACTTATCACATTGAACATCTTACTTTCCTGGAAAAATATCTCACAGCTTCCTACTCAATTTGTCCATCATCCAAGCTCAAATTTCTTATTTGTTTACTTCTTTTTTTTTTCCTCTCTTTTGGCTTTTTTCTTTGGTTTTCTTTCTCTCCCTTGACCCCCCCATATCCTGTTGCCTTCCCCCTTCTAATTTTCTTCTCTCTCGACTTTAACTTCTCCCTCTCTGACCTTCTCCACCTTCCCTTTCCTCTTCCTTCCCTTTAATTTTTAACAGGTCATAATATTTACTTACCAAATAAGCAAACAAGAAAAAAAAAAAAGGAAAACAGACAATTAAATTATAACCATTAATTTATAGAAAAAATTCTAATAAGAGAAGCCATGTGAAATGTTTTAGGGACTCAGATATAATTATTTGTGTGCAAACAGAACCTAAGTTTTAGAATAACCTCTGAAGTAGTAGCTACTGTAGACATGGGCTTCAACAAAATGTGGTAAATTTTATGCATGTGAAAATAAGGTATTTTGCTTAGCACCGAGGTAAAAATGATGATTGAAATGAGAAGACAGGTTATATACATCTAGAAGAGGCAGCAAAGTCTGGATTTTCAGAATATTAAATAACTTTCTCCAAAAGATTACTTTCCAAAGGGCATAAGAGAAAAATATTTGTCAAATCTGTATCAGAATGGTTTTTTCATGCTTAGTTAGTAGTGCATCATACTCTGCTTGTTCTGCTGTGTTTATATGCCTTAGAGTTCCAGAATGCTGCTCTCTCTCTAGCATAAATCACATTGGAAATATAATTTGTATTTACATTGAGTCATAAAAATAAGCAACTGAGTAAAACTACTTGGAAGAGCCTTATCATCAGATAAATGTTCTGTATAGGTAAAATAAAGGGACAGTACAGCATCCTGCTCTTTAATCCTTTAATTTCAGATACAAGTTATCTCAATTTAAATAGTTTTTATAGATCAATGTTACTGTCTCTTCACCAGATTCAGAAATAAGTCTTATGTTACTAGAAATGTCATGTATTAATTCCTTAGTGAAGCAGAGACTGAAATATTAACAGTGATCTCCATAGTAAACATACAGGACACCCTCTAGTAAAAGAAAAAAAAATGTTTTCATGCTGACTCCTTTTTCCTTTCTTTTTTCTTTTCTTTTGGTTTAAAAGAGTATGCTTAGAAAGCTATACCCTCACCACCCTTGCTTTATGTTGGAAGTCTGCATGTCATGCTATGCCTTCAGGCATTTTTCTTTTAACTTAAGTGTAAAATAATAAAAATACCAAAAATGCAGCATGTTGCTAAGTTCTTTTTGTTGCTGAAGATAGTTCAGAGGCAACTTAAAGACAAGTTTTTGTTAAGTATTTGGCAACTTAACAAAAATACTTCCTTTTTTGCCTGATAATATATTGTTTTAGTACAGTGCATTTTACTTCAATATTATTATTTCTTAAATTGTAATAATGTATTAAACAGGTAAATAGAAAAAAAATGCAACTTTAATATTGAATGTGTCCAAACCACATTTATAAAATTTAGTTAGGATATTGTATTTGATTGTTAAACAAGCAAACATTACTTTTACAAATGAAGGGTAGCAAAAGCATTCTCTTCCCAAGAGAAATCAGCAAATATAATTCTGTCATCACCTACACTTCAGATGTAATTGCTAAAAACCCAGATTTTTTGCAAGGGAGTTCAGGTACTTGTTGTGTCCAGCTTCTGTATTGCATTTTTTTCTGTATAATAGTACAGTAACAGGTACAATAGAGCTTTGATTTTAGAAGGGTTTCTAGGAGCTACCTTTCAAATACTCTTAATTATTATTAAAACCTTCTCAACCTTAATGCAGAAAAGATACATTTATCAAGAGTCTGCCCATCTTCTCAGATAATAGTCTTCTTTTGTAAAGGGGAGTCATGGGATGTAAAAAGCAAGATCAATTGCTATTTTGATATGCATTATTTTAAGTAGATGCTACTTTTCCTAACCTTGCTGGCTCTACTTTTCCTTTCTACAGGAACAATTTCATTTTAGTGGTAGGTGTTTATTTAGAGCAAATTCTGTATTTAAAGGATGGTTAGAATCTACCGATTAATCAGAATGGAAATACCAAAAAAAAAAAAAAATCAATGTATGAAGCCTTCATGGATACTTTTTCTGTTTATTTACTTTGTTAGTTGCTTAAATTTGAAAGTGAGAAGGTATATCTCTTCTGGATGCATTTTATGAATCATCTTCATTGGAGAATTAATTTTTTACTGTGATGTGAAAAATAGGACTTCCTTTCAGACAAAAGTAGAATATTGGTTACAACTTGTCTCTAAACTACACAGCTGCATGCTTTTAAATACAGGATTCTAATCTAAAATCCATTCGTTACGTGAGTAGATCTGTGCTTTAATTGCTATAACAATGACAAATGATGCACTTGCTTAGAGGCAGAAGATTCCATTGACAAAAGTGTATTTTGCTTCAGAGTGGACTGGAAAGCAAACAGTTTAAACTCCTTACTTTCTTGTATTACTGTTTTCTATTCTTTTGTTTTTCATTTTAACCAAGTTTGTCTGTATACTTTCCATAGTCATCTTGAAAAAGCAACAGTGTAACAAAAGAAATAATTCTTTTGTACATATGTAGTGGAATTGTCCATTGCATTTTGTGGAGTTATTTCATATAGTAGTTAGAAATTAGAAAGTAGAATAATAAAACACAGTAATCAAAGTCTGCTTTTCAGTAGCTAATGAACTCAATAAATCAGAACCCTCCTCCTTAATCTCAGAACCCAGGCAGTACTGCTGCCACTGACAGCCCACATGGGGAGAAAATATCACTGGTTGTTCTCCTGGGTACTCAGCATTCACAGGCCGTGACCTCCCCAGGGAATGGCAGTCCCTTCATATGGGCAGTCTGGATATGGTCCTGGCTCAGGATGCTCAGCAAATACAATCCTGAGGATGCTCAGCGAACAGAAATGGCCGAGGCACAGGTAGGTGCTGAGGTGGGAGGGTGGCTGCAGGGGACACAGTGGCCCTGGAGAGGCTACCTGAGCCCAGGAGAACCACTGCCTTGTCCGTGTGCTCAGGCAAGGCAGCCGCAGGGAGGTGCTGAGCACTTCTGGAGCATGTGTGTTGGTCTGCATGGTAGATGACAACACTTCTCTGGGAACACAGACCCACTCTAGCTTGGAGCATGCTGCAGCACAGCTGCCCATCACCAGCAGAGTGCCCCAGAGAGAGAGTGGAGTACAGCTCTCAACCCACCAGTACTCACCAGCGACAATGAAATACCTGCTGCCCCACTGTGGAAGGCTGGGAGCCCGTTACCCTTCCCTGGAGAAGCCAGAGATAAGCTACCTTCCTCAAGGTCAGGGTGAGATCCCAACATGCCTTGTGTCTTCATGGTAATAGCCTGTACCCTGTTGGCCAACTGGTTTCTACCCCACCCCCTACCTCCCCCATAAAAAGCCCGGCTTCTGCCCCTAAGAACAGGGGTATTTTGTGTAGCGTATGCTTTGGGCGGTGATCGGACCATAAAGGCGACCTCCGCGGAACTGCCATACGGGGCTCCTGTCTCTCTGTCCCCGTGTTTGCCTTGGGCGATTTCACACAGAGCTGAAATCACAAAGAGCTGAAATCACAAAGATGTAAACTCACTTGTAGCTGAGAAGCTGCTGCACTTGCTGGAATCGCCTGTCACGCAGTGAGATCTACCAGCACTCCTGGATGAGCTGTTCCCTGCGGGACGCTCTCCCTCCAGGAAGGTCACGGCGTGCCCGGTGCGGAACAGCACCGGACCCCCCTGCGACACACCAGCAAGTGGAAATCTTGACCGTTTAACCCCTTCTAATGTCAGAAATGAACTCTCAGCAGCATTTCTTTCTCTCAGAACGTTTCTTTCCCTCCAGAGCAATAAAAGCAGGAGTAAGACATCCAAGAGGAGCTGTGGATGTGGAAGGAGTGGTATAAATTCAGCCCACATTCTTCTTGAGGCCAGGTTGTTATTCTGAGTGGCACATCCATCCTCTTTGTTTGTTGGTTGCTTTTTCCTTTTTTTTTTGTCCCCAGCTTCTCTGTGGTGATAGTTCAATTCCACCAGGAAGATCAAGGGACACACAGTGTCATTGCACACCAATATGATTCACATGAGCCCGACCATATTTTGGCTTGCTGCCGGTGCTCACCTGGTGCTTGCGAAATCTCTCAGTCACATATCTCCCCGCCACAGCTTTTTCCTGCTACATACCATCAGTCCCAGCTCTGAACAAGCAGATAACCCAGGGAGGACGGCTGGGACACAAGACTTTGTACCACCCATGGGCAGCAGGGCCTGGACTTATGCAGGTGTGAATGCATCCTCCTGCATGCTGTCATGGATGAGCATGAAGCAAAGATGCTCACTCAAAATTTTAAAACCCCATAGCTATAAGCCATGGACTAGATATCCCTTTAAGAAAAAAAAAACAAAACAATACTCTGCCAAGGTTGGGAACAGGTGGTTATTTATTCGACAAGAAAGTCTAAAGGTGCAAAAATTTTCAAGGGTTTAAATACATTATGACACAAAGGCCTCTCTAGCATTTTGTAGTTAAGCTTGATTGCTCATGAGCATGCACAATTTCTCCTCTCTCACCCCCACTTCTTGTACCTTATTGTACTAACTGATATTCAGAACATTTCATCCATCTTTAGTTACTTCGTAATCCAAGATACACAAGTCTTTATTGATTAAGTTCTGCAGATGGATTACATTTATTAAAACTTCTGAAGGGTATATGTTCGAGGCTACTCCCTACCTTTCTCAGGGTATCCTAAACTAAAAAACAGTAAAAATCACAAAGACATACAACAGTTCCATGTAAAATTCAAAAGATCACCAAGTTACTGACTAAATGCAATATTTCCCCCTTTCAAGCAGCTTCCTTGTGAGGGCAGTAGGGAGAGGTACAGGCAGGGTGAGCAGTGCTAGAGCAGGGCAAAGGCTTTGCTGACGGGGTCCTTGTGGAGGGCTGCTGCGGTGTGGGGTTTGAAGCAAAGGGAGGGAAAAAAGGCCTAGAAAGGGATATTCTTCCCTAGAAAATGCCCAGAGCGACTATCAATACTCCATCCTTGGAAGCGTTCAGGGCCAGGTTGTATGGAGCTTTGAGCTTGTTGGTCTGGTGGAAGGTGTGCTTGCCCATGGCAGAGGGGTTGGAAGGAACTAGTGATCTTTAAGGTTCCTTCCAACCCAAACCGTGATTCTATGACTGTAAGTAGGAATAAAGGAGCCTGTACTGAAATTCTGCCTGCTGTGGACAGATTGCTGTAGGTATTTATGACAACTGAAATGGATCTACATAAGTGTATATTTGAGGTCAGGTACTACTGAAGTGCAGCAATAAGAAGCCTGGTTGCCTTCGGATCCTTTGACTGATGGATCCCCACACTGAATAGAACATGTTAAAATTGTGAGCTACAGCCCTTCAATACACAGCAAAATTCACTGTTACACTGTTTTTCCAGAATAATTTCTTTCATAATAGGATTTATATTTAGACAAAAATCCATGAGGAAATAGCTGTTTTCCGATGAAATGACAGGTTAAAAATAAGTTGTCCTCTGTCTCATTAGCACAGTGAAAACTGGAGGAAAATATAGAACTCAAAAGATTTTGTAATTTTAAAATACAAATGTATGTTTTAAAGACCTAATTGCTATGGAAGAAAAAAATAAGTCAAAGTTTTACTCATTTAAAAGACTTGTAAAAAATTTTAAAATGAAGAAAATAAAAGGTCTGTTGAAAATTACAGTCTCTCCTAATTACCAGGGAAAAAAATAAGTTTCTACTAGTTGCTAGAATCTGACAGGACTTCTCAGGCCTAGGTCTGTAAAAAGCTACTATCAAAGGCAGCCAACTAAAGTAAGTGGACTGTAATTGGAAAAGATAGGCACTTCCAGAAGACAATTACAACATACTAAAAATGACCTCTAAATTTAATCAGATGACAGTCTTATGGGTGCTTCCTTTGACAATAAATAAAAGCATGGAGGAATAACTTGGGTTTAGGATTTTACATACCTAACTATGAGACATTTCAAATCAGAAAAATTAATCACGTCGTTAGACTTACATCATATGTGAAGTTTCCTTAAAAAAAGGAAAATATGTACAGTCTTAAATCAGAGAGTTAGCTAGTGAAATGCTTTTGTTAATATAGCAGTTGGAGTGGGTTAATTTTGACCTAAGAAATACTTACCTGCTTACTTTCTACTCAAAATTTAAAGTATGCCAGCTAAGTCTCCTAGGAAAAAAAAATCTGAGCAGAAAAAAAGTTATAGACTTCACACATACACAAACATTCAGATGTATATCTTGATTTCCAATGTTTCTTGCTCAATAGCCAGTGGAGGAAATAATTTTGTTTGCACAAAAAGAGTCAAGCCTTTAGATGTGCTGATTGCTTTGTACAGATTAGCACTGTAAACAGCTAGTAGAAAATATTCCCTGTGGAAAATTGGCACACAGATACCATAATTCTTGCATTCTTGCATACTCTTAAACCTCAGAGGTAGTAGAATGAAATATAGAAGAAAAATTATTTTAAAATACTTCTTTTCAGATACTAGATTGACCTCTTCAGTTGCATGAGCAGAGCAGCATTAATAAGATTGTTTAGTTTTAATTTATATTAGGAATCTGCAACATCTGTGATCCTGATCTTATAACTAGATTTGAAAACCATAATAGCTACATATCAATCTTCTTTGTCTCCCTGCTTTACCTTCCTGAAATTGTGAATTAAGTAGAATTAATCCTTAAATTAGGAAAGAAAATTCATACCGGGCCAATATTAGTATACTGTGTTTTATTCTGTTTATTGAAATACTGGCATCTTCTTTATAATATTTTTCTGACATTTATGAATCAGTGCTTACCACTAACACAAACGAAACAACTAAAATGTAATGTCTTTGATGTCAAAGTGGGTTTATGTAAAACTTCTTGTTTTCCAGATATTCATCTGTTTTTAACCTTATTCAATTTATTCAATTTATTCAATTCCAAATCAAGACTATCCGTTCCATTTAAACATTTCGCTGAAAACTTATGTTAATTCCTTAGCATTCTGTTTACTTGAGTGCTTGTTGCTGGGGGAGGGATATGTTGCCTTGATTTGGTTTTATTTGCTTCTATTTCACTCTTTATATTTCAAGGATCTTCTTTCAGGTGAAAAATAACAAAAAAAGAATTCAAGGATAATGCTTTTTTTTTCAATAATGCCTGTAGCCTCTTGCTAAAACACTCTACAAAAACAATTATTGAAACAATTCTGATTTCACTGTATTTTAACCTACTTTTTTTTCTAAATTTGTTTTTATGTTGTTAAGTATATTGGCATGAATGCTTGGTTTTGGTTATTTTTCTGATTTTTTTTTTAAGAAAATTGCCTACTTAAAGTCATTATTAACCTTTCTACTCTTAAGATTCAATTCCTAACCTACAGCCAAGTTCTGTCATTTTAGCAACTAACTGGAGAGGAATGTATCAGTGTCCTGATTTCATCTGGGCGTAGAGTTAATATTCTTATCAGTAACTGGTACAGTTCTGTGTTCTGGATTTAGGATGAGAATGTTGATTACATGCTGATGTTACAGTTGCTGCTGAGCAGTGGCCAAGGACTCATCAGCTTCTCCTGCCAGTGAGGAGTCCGGTGGGCACAGGAAGCTGGGAGGAGAGACAGCCAGAACTGCTGACCCAAACCGGCCGAAGGGATATTCCATATCGTATGGCATCATGCTCAGTATAACAACTATGGGAAAGCTGGCTGGGCATTGGTCAGTGGGTGGTGAGCTATTGCCTTGTGAGTCACTTGTGTGTGTATTCAAATTCTATTATTATTATTGTTATTGTTGTTGTTACTGTGGTTGCTGCTGGTTTTGTTGTTATTATTTTCCCTTATTTTTCTGTCCTATTAAACTCTCTTTATGTCAAGCCATGAATTTTAGCATTTTTTCCTGATTCTGTCCCCATTCCGCTGTGAGTGGGGAGTGAGGGAGCAGCTGTGCGTTTAGCTGCCTCCTGGGTTAAACCACAACAATCAGAGGAGGGTTAAACAGTGGGGAAATGCAGATAGCAAATAAGATGAGTTCTCAGCCTCACAGCTCTACTGCCTGACCTTTCAGGTGTACTCTCGGGTGCTTGACAGAATTGAATCTGTGTTTCTATCCTTCTTCTCTGGACTGTATTTGAAGGAAGCCTTGAAGGACTATGAGGAGGAATTCTCATGAAGAAGCAAAATTAATACAGAGAGTTTCAGATAAGCAGACCTAATTTCAGAGGTTATCTCCTTCGTCCTGAACAATTTATTAGACAACATTAATGCCCTGACAACCGAATGGTGTTCTTTGTTGCTGGTTCCTTCTGTAGCATTATGGCATTAGAAGTACTTCATTCCACAGGCAGCTGCAGAGCCTAAAGGGGAAAAAAAAAACCAAAACGAAAACCCAAAACCTCTCATGGGTTAGATCTATGAGAAGAGTTAGCTAGAATCACAATTCCTGCAGATGACCCTATTATATCTATGCATACAGCAAGGGTTAAATAACTTTCTGTGTGCCTTCATCTCACTTCTAGCCCCGGAGACCTCACCTTCTGACCCTTTTCTTTTGAAACTGAAGGCATCATCTCTGCTGTAGCTGTAATTGATCCTTTCAGTGGGTAATTGATTTTGCAAGCACTCACAAATACATTGAGATTACATTGGGGGAATACATTGAAGAGAAAGTCCTTCTTGTAAACTTAATTTCCGTTATGACAAGGTTACTCACTCAGCTGATCAAGGGAAGCCAGTTGATCCAATTTCTTTTGGATTTCAGTTAAGCTTTTGATACTGTCTCTCACAATCTCTCTTCTGGACAAAATGTCCAGCACACAGCCAAATAAACACATCATGTGATGGGTGAGCAACTGACTCACAGGTCAAGCAAAAAGAACTATAGTAAGTGAAGTGACATTAGGCTGGTGACTAGTAACTACTGGGGTCCTGTAGGGCTCCATTTTAGGGCTACTTCTCTTCAAAGTCTTCATAAATGCCTTGGCTGCAGTATTCAAAGGCATACTAAGTTTGCTGGTGACACTATTGGGAAGAGCTGTAGGCTCCTTTGAAGGCAAAGGGGCCTGCAGAGAGATCTTCACAAATCAGAGGGCTGGGCAATCGCAAATAATATGAAGCTTAACAAGAGCAAGTGCTGGATTCCAGTTGTCATCATGGTTGGTAGCATTCTGTATTCATCCGTGCCAATGTGCCCATGTTGATATAGGAGAAAACTTGTTACTCCAGAGAGAAATATCTTTAAGTTATGTACATGTTAATCTACTGGGTCTCAGCAGGTCCAGAAGCCCTAGAAATACTTTCGTAGAGTACTTTTGAATGTTTAGTGCAGATGCTGGCAGACAGAATTCTAGTTTTTGTATTAATAAACATCTCCAGCAATTGCCCTTCATCCTGGAAAATAAAATCAGAAACTAATGTGCTGTCCAATAGCTGTCAGCTGTTTGTCTACATCATTTTCTAGTGCATTTTGAGTCATAAAGTACCTATCCAGAATTTCTATGTGGGAAAACAGGGACTCTATATGATATTTTTATATTAGGCTTATACCAGAAAGAATCTTTTTGCAACCAAGAGCAACAGAATATATAAATATTCTAATTAGCGATCTAAGTTTAGGATAGCTATCTTGACAGGACAGATGTGTGACTGAGTCATTTTAAACTCTAACTGTTCATTGCTGTTAAATCTATATACGCATTCCTACTTTCATAACTAATCAAGTTGACATTTCATGTTTGAGACATGAAGATTTGAAGTCTATCTGCTGACTCCTTTAAAAGTGTAATAGATGTGTGATGAAGTGTTTCAGTGGGATAAAAGATGTTCATGCTGTATGCCACATTATCACAACTTAAATGAATGATCACTTAACAAACACAGTAGGAATACAGTTAAAATGCAGAGGGTTTTTTTTTAACTTCTGCATACAATATTGCAATAAATAATGAAAATAAAAAGCTTGAAATAAAGCTTTTTAGATAAGAAAGTAATTCAGATATAATAAAACACCATAATAGTTATGTTTCATTCCCACTGAGCTAGCATACAATATCATAATTAAATAGAATACTACCTAGTTAAAGAGTTTGACAGACCTTGTGTGTCTTGAATCTTGACATTTCTATATAATCTGCTCATCTAGGGCATCACTATTGTTGTTGTTGTTTTATGTTTAAACTGAGAGAACAGAGGAGATCCTGACTATTACTAGAGTTGTTCCATCTAAAAGTTGCAGTACTAGGTATTTTTCAAGTCAAAAGTGATCTCATTAAAAGTTCTGTGTCTTGGATATGAGCAGAAAAATCTTAGCATGACAGACATACCTAACAAATCTGATGAGAAATTTTCTTGATTCATAAATATGATACAGCACTTGGATGTTTTTCATTATAGGTTTTATTGTGTAAAATGTATAGACTTGAAACTGAAACTGAATTAAAGGGACTAGTGCCTTAACTTAGTTCACTGAGGTGACTGTCCTCCAAAACACGGATGCAATATCAAAATTCTGGTTCTGTTGTTATTAAATTCCAACTCCAAATGGATGGGTCTGAGTTTAAGGCTATAAATTGCATGGTTTTTCACATGAGAATATGCATGTACAGTAGGAATAAATAAATATAAATATTGTAAACCAAAATGCTTTTCTTATTTTAAGAATTGTGAATATGTTTGAATTTCAATAAGTAATACATGTGCTAATATATAAAAGATAAATTATTTTATATTAGAAAGCTAACAAACAAAACCCCTGAGAAACACCTGCTTTTAATTTTGATAATTACAACTTTTGGTTATGTTGTATTGTGTCTATATTATATTATATTGAATTTAGATAAGGCCTTTGTTCTTCTTTCCTTTATTCACCTGTTGTTCAAACCAGAAAGGTGATGTGACTGGTGTATTTTTTTCAAATATCCTGTGTAGGAGTTAAATAGAAAGTTTCAAATAACCTACTAGGAAATTCTTTGTATTCAACCTGATTTATATCTTGGTGCTCCAGGTACAAAATTGTATTTGGCAATAGATGAAACAGAAGATGGTGACATGGTGAGATGTGTCTGAACAGCTGTATGAACAGCCTGTAGCAAAGTAATACTGTGATGCCATCTTCATTCTAACCTTGGAGGTGTCAGCTCCACCTTTGGTCTCATACCAGGCTGCTGTTTTCTAATACAGACAGTGCCAACATGCATTTGAAACCTTGTGGAAAATATCACAAGTCTTCTTTTTTGCAATTCTTGTATTTTTTTCTAAAAGCATGTTAGAAAACATAAAAATATCCAAAATTGAACTCCTCAGTGAGGAAGAGGAAATCATCAATATCACATTATTTATGCAAAGAAACCTTGTCATTAAAGTCACACTCCTGTTTGAGAACAGAAAATATTGGCAACTGGGTGTTACTCTCCCCAAAGCTAAAACACTCAATTTTAAGACTCAGAAGGGCAATACAAAGGTGAGCATGACACCAAAGGAAGGGGAATTTACCAGGAAGTATGTATAGAACAACCTTAACTGTATTATTAGTATTTTCCACGATAGTATTACTTTTTTTATTTTCTTTCTTTTTTTTTCTGTAAAAATAAAATCTGAATTAACAATAGTTTCTTGATTTGACTGATATGGTTTTCATCACTTGTAAATTGCTAGCTTGTCTTTTTAAAATTTTTTAATCCATTAGAAATTTCAAGTGTGGCAAATACACATTGTATATTACATGGTCGGGGTCATGTTCTACCTACCTGATTCATCATACCCTGAACTACATATGTAAATTAAGTGAACCAATGTACCTAACCACTCATCCTAACCACAGGAATGTACACATGATACATTTGGTCCTATATCCCATTCATTCTGCTCCTGAAATGTGACAAAAATCCCATTCCACAATATCCCTGACCTTTGACAGGAAGCAGTTCTTCAAACACAGTCTTTCCAAGTGATTCATGTCACATACTGTTCAATTATGCTCCTTTTACATCTCTTACACACAAAGGACAGTTCCTCGTTCCTCCCCACAACATTCTCTTTTGTGCACTACTCAATCCTTAGAATTGTATGGTCTAAAACTGAACACCAAAGTATCAGAATAGTTAAGAATATTAATTCCTACAATGGATTTAGTCATCCTGTATTGTCTATAGCAGTAAACTTTGTCTCATCTTCCCCTTTGACTAATGCCACCTAAGAACACGCTCATGCCATCCATTTCCACAAACAGCTGTTGTAGCTTGTGAAATACCCTGGCAGAAAGTATGCCAGATGGCAACCATTGAGGCAGCAGAACTGCCTAACAATGTACAAAAAGAAATAATTTTAAACTCTTCTTCTCCAGAGGGCGCTGTTAAATATGGGAATTAAATAGCAAAAGGATAACAAAAAAATGGCAATTTCATTCTGGATAAGAGTTGACTCTAGGACAAATTCTGAACAGTATATGTGTTAAACTGCACACCTCCGTATGTACACAAATACACCCACATCCCCACTCACTGACACTTATGAAAGTTACTGACATGTATTCCTATATTATCTAAGATGTACTAAGTTTTTTCTTTTTCCTATGTGCTAATGTAGATAATATATAAAGGTACACTTTAAAAAAATTTGGAAAGTTTTTTAAGCATGTTTTAAATCATCTGTGATTATTTTTTTCCTTTCTAAGTCTCAGCCTCATGGATAAGCTGCTTTTTAGGATGTCACTCTCCTGACTTTTATCAATAATTTTTCATTTGAATTCTAATGAATTTTCAAAAAGGAAAATGCTAGTTTAATCTCAAATGTGGCTAGTATGTTCTTTCTGACTTCTAGGGCATGGTGTCTGCACTTTGACAGAAATTCAGTGCTGCTTTCTTCAGGATATATAGTGATGAAAATAAAGAAGACCTCATAGACCTATTCTTGGTGATGTTGATGCTAACTCATAAAATCAATTCCTTTCAAAACTAACAAAGCTAGATCACAGTCATAACTTCTCTGTACCAAGAGCTTTAGTTCATTTAGCTATATGGTGTGATTTTCATTACTGTTAAGTACAGTTAGCCCTTGTAGATAAATGAAGATGGAAAACACAGAATACAAAATAGATTTGTCATACTTTGAAGATATGAAAGCAATAATCTTATTTAATTTAGAAATATATTGGTCTGGACTGAAGCTTTCTCTCTAAATTCCTCTTTGGTTGTCATTGAGCTTGTGAAGACTGCACTATTTTTAGTAAATACCTTTATATATAATAACATGTTTTAAAATAGTTGTATGGCTACTCCTCTTTCAGGAATAAACTAAAGAGAATGTCCTGGGGCCTGCCTTACGCATAGAAACACCTAGCACCTGACAGGTAGGTAGATTGAAATACATGGAGTAAATGTAGGCTTTCTATAACCTACAACAAGATGGCAGATTGACTTCTCATAACCTCCCCATTACAGTGGCTTTATTGCTGGGCATGGGTTAGTTTTTGCTGCTCTTGAATGATTGATAGCAAGGAACAATCTTTAGCACAGGAAGTCTTACACAAGACTTTTTTGTCAGAGAATTTAGGTGAAGTTAAAGCTGATATAGGTTCATCTGACACCGAGCTGAAAAAGAAAAAAAAAAAAAGAAAGAAAGAAGAAAGGAAAGAAAAAAGTTAAGAAACAAGAACAAAATAGTCACCCTGTACTATTTTGGAAAGGCCTTTCAAAATACACATAGGAAATTCTTGAGCAGGTTTTCTTCCTTTGGACAGATTGAAGAGGTATCATGAAATATATAAGATATGGAGATGGAAATTAAAAACCTGCATGAAGTTTAGAGGTCATGATGACATTTTCTTAGTTGTTTAAGATATTCTAATAGCCTCTTTAAAACCTGAATAAATCAGAATTAAATACTAGAGCTTTATCATGCTTTAATGTATATTAACCGCATGCTCTTAAGTCATCTTTGCAGAGACTATTATTATTTACTATATAAATTTAATATATAATAATTGTTGTGCAAATGCAGATTAACCAGTATGTTTTCATCTGTATTAAATTTACTTGTACTCTGGAGGGTTTTAAAAAATATCAGTGACTGTTATTTTTGAGTTTATATCTGGTCCTTCCAAACATCTCCATGTGTTTTCTCTAATTTTTCTTCCATTAGTCAACTGCAAATAGAACTCTATACTTTTAATTTGATGAAGACTCTAAGTATATTATATCTTACTGTCTAAAAATAAAAATCTTTTTGGTTATCCCCAAGACGGAATAAGAAGTTTTCAATTACAAAATGGCAATCAGTGATGAATAAATAATTTGAATATTTACTTTGTTTTTCACTGATATTCTCCAGTGATACTTAAATGCCACTGAAGTATGCGGCTAAGAAAGAACTTTCTCTGAAAATAATCATCTACAAATAGCTAAATATATGAGTCTGCATTGCTGTATAAATAAAACTCCCTTTTCTTGTCCAACTAATCATGCTTGAGTACTGAAAGTCCATTAACACAAAATGCCATCAAAATTACGGTAAATTTTTCAATAACTGAAATACCAATCTCTCATTTTCGGTTCCACTCAACTTCTGGACTTTGCAAACTGAAGCTCAGGAGATTTGTGGCACATCTATACTGACATGGAAAACCGAGCAAGGAACTGAGGCTGATCTTCATACTATTGCTAGTTAAGTATTATTGTGCTCCCTTCCTTTATTTTGGACAAACCCAAATGGGTTTGTCCAAGCTGGGATGTAGGAACCATTATGGGGGCTGGTCACTCTATGGACTGCTTCCAAACAGTAAAATGGCCAAGACAGCACCAGTTTCAACTGCTTGTATCTTACCTATTACTACAACAGAACCTAGAATCCTTCAACCAGACAAGTTGGACTCTCACACCCTTAATCACCCCATATACCCACATCTCTCTCTCCTTCCATCTTGCAAAATGGAGCCTGAACTTCACCATTTATAAATACCAAAGTGTTTGGGCTGCAAGAGAAAGCAAAAAAAAAAAAACAAAAAAAAAAAACAAAACCAAAAAAACAAACCACCAGCAAGACGGTCTTCTCTTAGCTTCACAAAGACTTGTGCTTCTCCCTCTCTTTTGTTTAACAGTTTATACACAGTCTCAATATCTTCTTCTGTCTTATTGTTTTGGATATATTCACATCTAAAATGAAAACTCTGCTGAACCTCAGCCAAAGTTTTCATTTTAGTAATAAAGAAAAAAAGAAAAAAAAGAAAATAGAACACCCTCCCCACCAAAAAACCCCAAATCAACACCTAAACACAAACAAATTTTAAAACCTACTAAATCAATATCCTTTAAATAGAAGAGTTTTTTCCATTTCTCTACTTAAAGTTAATGTTTTAGTACTGTAGGGAGAGACAATTCAGTCCAATCTACTGCTCGAGTCAGGACCAACAAAGATAGATCAATCTTCATTCAGCCAAAGTAGGAATAACTCTAATGGTGGAGATTGTACAGCCTGGGTTTTGATGTGCTCCTCCAAGAAGACGTCGATGGTTTTCTTATAATCATGCATCAGGTAGCTGAAGACAACAATTAAAACCCCCTTGATTTTCTGTTTTCTAGTCTCAACAAATCAATACAAAGTTCATTAATGGCTATGGGATTTGTTCATTGTAGGAACTACTTCCACTTTAAGTAACAAAGGCAGAGACCTTTAAATAAATGTATAAGAATATTTGGTTGAAATTCACACAGAAGGTGATGAAAAGCATTCACACAAGCCCCAAGACCTCTTTTTCTCTACTGACAGTTCTCTATGCAATTTAAATGTAATTTGAATAGTTTACACTGTCAGTATGATGGAAACAAGTCCCACTGTAAATGATAGTATTTCATATTTTCATCTTAGGTGATGGAAGAAGCTAATAGGCATTCTAAAATGAGATCTATATTCCTCACATTGTTGAAAGGCCATGCAGAATTATGAAGAACTACACGTTCTTAGTGAAAATTTTTATTCTTTATGGTGTCTAGCACTGTTCTATCAAAAAAGTAGTAACTCCAGTTACTCCAATTTGGAGTGAATAAAACCCTAGAAACATTGCCTGGTGGATTCATAGTTTTGTGGTGTTTCCATCTTTCCAATATATCATTTATTATTGTCTTTGAAAAGACAATTTTATCTGCTGGAGAAATTCTACAGGTACAGATACTTAGAACGCTTGTAGTACTAGCAATGCCAATGTTAGAAGAAATTTTCATACTGAGTTTAAGGTATTTTGCTACATATCGCTCCAATTTATAATGCTTAAATGAGCATGACAGGGAAAAAAAGACCAAGAACCTACATGAACAACTGTATTTTAAGAGTTTCCCTTTCTGTCAGTAGATTTGATTACTTGTTAGAGTCTTCACAGTGACCACCACATATTTCCTGTGAATGTAACTGAAGAGGGCTGATTGACACTGACTGCTACTAAATTAGCATTTCCATGGAAGCCAACATCAATTACCATCAATGATGGGATGCTCATCTAGGAGAATCTGAACAACATTGCAATATAACCCAAATCATTTAGGTTACAGAACATTTAAAAGAAACATTAAAAAGAGGGAGAAAAAAAAGAAAAAGTAGACTAATGGCACTGTCACTACAAGCTGCATATTTTCTGCTATAAATGTGAATGAGTATCATTAGGAAGTAACAAAACTTGAGACTTTTGTTCTTTTTATTTTCACCAATATCTATTGCAAATGTAATCATTTATGTTGCAAAAAATGTCTCCCAGAAATATTTATGCAAGGAGTTGGGTTTTTTTAAAGACAATATGTTCAGGTTCTTTTCTTGTTATCAGTCTCTTAAAGTTTGAATTTCTGATAGGTCTGAAAGATTACTGGAACTTGAGTATACTCAATACCTTCATTTTGTTTGAAATGTGTATGGGATGAGAATATTAAGATGTTTTGGGGGTTTTTTCTTCTTCTCTAACTTATTACTCTTCTAACCTGCAACTATTCCATAAGCTTTCAATAAAGGCTTGAATACAATATCTGAAATCACGTGAAGACCAGAGCTACAGTTTTCCTTTGAAAACAAAGCTGACACTCCAGGTTGAAGAGGCGCTGCAGGAAACTCTACCAGATTTCCATTCAGATATGACTCTAGGATGCCAAATGTTGGACACAGTTAATTTCTGAGACACCCAAAACATGGAAGTTCAAACTCATAACCCGTGCTAGGTAAAATGGTTTCATGTTCACATGAAAAAGTTGAGGAAGGAGAAAGTAGAAAAAAGATTTATTTTATTTTCAGTTATATTTTCAAAATTATGTTTATTCACTTTCTGTAAATTTACTTTTGAAAAATAGCTGAATGTATAGTACCTGTTTAAATGAAATGTCTACTGTATGCAAAGTCAATAAGAAGGGATTATACTAGTTACAGTTAAGTCTAACAAAATTAGAGTGGTGTCCTGGGTTGTGGGGA
>WBMZ01004424.1:0-14582 GCA_013400975.1 Atrichornis clamosus | reverse complement strand
ACCACCCCTGCCAGGACACCCAGGTCACCCAGACACAGCCCCGTGGGCCCATTATGGGGGTGGGAGACACGTGGGGGGAGCAGCTGCGCCATGCACAGCACTGCAGCTTTCCCTGTGTTAATTCAGGGGAACAGGGAGTGCTCCCAGTCCTCACATCCCTCCTCCATCCCTCAATCCCCATATCCCTCCTCCATCCCCCAATCCCCACATCCCTCCTCCATCCCCCAATCCCCATCTCCCTGCTCCATCCCCCAATCCCCACATCCCTCCTCCATCCCCCAGCATCCCAGCAAGGGGAGGTTGAGCTGCCTGGCACCATCCTCATCTCTGTTTTCCCCCATTTCTCTGGTTTTTGGCTGTGCTGAAGGTCTGCAGGTGCCCAGGCCCTGCAGGTGCCATGGTGTGGGGCAGCCAGGATGCGCTGTGGGGCAGAGCCTGGTGTTTATCCCAAATCTTGCCTCTGCACACACTTCCAGAATAAAGCACTGATGGAAAAGGCTTCAGCTGCTCCTCGGCAGGATGTCACTCCGACTCAGACCTCGTTGTTTTCCTTGCCTGGTTGTTCATAAACCCAAATATTGGTGTGTTTTTCCCCAGAACAGTGGAAGGAGACAGGGATGGGGTGCTGAGGAGAGGAATGTGTGAGCTCTCTGCCCCGTGACGTGCCCCCCACAAGCCGTGCTAGGAGGATGAGGGGATCACTGGACTGGAGAGATGCCACTTTTCGGGTGCAGCCGGAGCTGGGCAGGGGGACCTGCACCCCCCCAGCCCTGCCTGCACTGCTCTGCGGTTCCAGGGCCCCCCGGGGCAGGGTGACAGCGAGATGCAGAAGGCAGGATGTCACCTCAAACCTCAAGAGGAGCTGCCGACGAGGGGGAGGGTGGCCGGGATGCTGGAGGGGGTTTCGAGGCACCGAATGTAAACACGGGTGCCCCTCTCCCAGCCAGCCCCTTCCACAGCCTCCCAGCCCTGCTGAACATCTCCTGTGTCCCCCTGCGGACAGGGAGCGGCCGGTGGAGTGGGGACAGGACCCTTTGCAGGGCTGTGTGGAGTCCATGACTGGGGAAAATTCCCTGGTGCCCTCCGGGGTCCTTCTGGGGCAGTGGCACCAGGGTGCCCCTTCCCTCGGGTCTGCACAGCACCCCCACCCGTCGATCCCTGCCATCCACCGGGAGATGGATTTGGTAGCTTTGGGACAATGGCTGGGGACTGTGCAGCCCCCTAAGCTCATGGGGGAGGGGGGGTCTGCCCTCAGGCCTGGGGGGGCAAATGGGGCAGGTCTGCCCTCAGCCCTCTCTGTTCTGGGCTCCTCAAGAGCTGGTTTGATATCAATTTATTGCCCATCACCACCCACAAATCCCTCCCCAGCCCACCTGGGGCACAAAACCCCTGAAAGCTGGACCTGGGACCCTCAACCACATCGGGTTCTGTGACCCCCTGGATGTGGGGCTGGAACACAGCAAGGAGGGGGCTGTGAGTCATTCCTAAATTCCTAAAACACCCCCAGAGCCCTGCTGGCACCCACCGACCATAACAGGGCTCAGGAGGGTGCTGGGGAGGGGACACCTGGGGGTGGCAGTGCCCACTGTGCTCCCACAGCTCTGATGCCCCTGGGCGGAGGTGTCACCTGGGGAGCACCCACCTGTGCAGGGACCCCCGGAGCACCCACAGCACCCACACGTGCAGGCACCCAGGAGGTGCCCACCTCCCCAGGGATGGAGCATCCTGGCTTTGAGCTTCCCTTGGGAAAAGGCAGAGATTTCCCACTGCTCCACGTCGAGAGGGTGAGCACGGGGAGGGGGATTCGAGGTACCCCCCGTGCTGCGCCCCCCTCCCCGGCCCCGCTGTGCCCCAGCTCCAGTGGGGAGGTGAAGGTTTCCGGCTTCGCAGGTGTGCGGTGGGGCTGAGTGGGGGGAGAGGGGGGGAACACGGCGGGTAGGGGGCACGGGGACCCCCGGGTTGTGTCTGCTGGCTCAGCCACCCTGGGCAGGGGCACCCGGCACCCGGCTGTGCCGAGGATGGGGATGGTCCTGTTGGGGACAGCTCCACCTGTCTCGTGTCCCCTGCCAGCCCCGGATCCCACCTTGTGCAGGGCAGGGAGCGCCGTTCCCTCCGAGTGACCCCAGTGCCCTGGGATGGGGCTGAGCTCAGCTCCGGCTCCCTGGAACCTCAAACAGCCAGCGCGGCTCCAGCCTCCGGCCACAGCTGCCTGGCCACCGTCGCCACCACAGCGTGGGGCAGGGGGACCATGGGAGGGGGGTCCTGAGCCTGCGAGCAACAACTTCTGTGGGTTTGAAAGCAAGAAAAAAGCCCCTGCATCTCCAGGAGCAGCTGCTCCTGTTTGCCTGTCTCCTTTCCTGCTTTTATTCCCTTTTTTACAAAAATCATCTTCTCTCGCCTCGACCACATCGACGCTAAGATGGAGCCGGTTCCCTCCCACCCAGCCCAGCTCCCTGCGCCTCCCCCAGCCCACACCTCACCTCGGGGGTGACAATGACAGCTGCAAGGGGGTGGCGGGTGTCCCTTCCCCCTCCTCCGCGCCCCTTCCCGTCCCCCTCCTGTCCCCAGCCCCCCGCCCGGTGCCGAGCCCCCCGAGCCGGGCGGCCCCGCAGCCTTTTGCCTTGACATTTGAAAAATGCCAGGCTGAGCCGGAGCCGGCAGCTGCAGGGTGGCACCCGGCCAACTATTTCGTTTTGGGTGGGTTTCGGTTTGTTTTCCGTGGCGGACGCCGCTGGCGGGAATGAAAGGGGAAGGCTGAGCCCCAGCCCTCGCCCGCCAGGTTTGGGGGCTGCCGAGGGAGGGGGCACCCGCGGGCAGCGCAGGGGAGGGGGCTGAGCCGGCAGACGGAGCCCATGGCCGAGCACTGGTGGCTCCCGGGCTGGGGCATCACCTGCGTGGCTCCGAGGTCTGGCTGCCACCACGCCCAATCCTGGGGATACCCAGATGTCATCCCCCCAGTTTGGAGTCCCCACCTTCCTGGTGTCCAAGAGCCCCTGTGCTCCCCCATGCCAGGCTCGGTTGGGTCCTGGCCCCCGCGCACTCTTGGGGTGGGAAGAGAGGGATGAACCAAAGGTTATCCAGCATCCAGCTCTCACGGGAGCAGGACGAGAGGATCCTGACGAGTTCAGGCCCCAGATCCTTGCAGAGACGTGTCACTGGCCAGGCCAGGGTATCACTGGGAGACCCCACCACATGGGACCCCGCAGGGAAGGGTCACCTCCTGGCTTGGGTGTCCCCAGTCCCTCCGTGGCACCCGGGGAAGTGGCATGGCCCTGGCACAGGTCTCCTTGCGGGGTTTTCCAAGGGCTGTGGCACGGAGGGAAGGGAAGGAAGGGGCTGTTTTCCCCTGCCCTGTTGCAGGTATTCAAGTCCCCGCTGCTTCTGTTCCTCGGCAGTGGGCAGTGCCAGTCGGGATGGCACAAGGGATGGGGACGTTGTGCCCCGAGCCCTCCTGAGTGCCCTGTGCCCTCCTCTGCTGTGGACACGGACGCTGTGCCCTGTGCCCTGCTCGGCTGGGGCAGGGGACAGCAGCCGGCAGCAAGGACACCACTTGGATACTCATATTTTTTATTCATGTAAGCACCATAAATCTGCCTGGCTGCTCTTTCCCTGACAATAGAATTCATTATGATGGAAATATCCTCCGGAGGACTGCAGCTTAATTACATCCTCATTTGCATTTTTGCATATTAATGACTGCAGAGCTGCTAATTTTGCTGCATTATTTTAAAGGCAAAGCAGCCCCGCTCCTCCGTTGTCTCTCCTGCCATTTTCTGCTCCCTCACTTTCTCCCCGTTAGGGCTGGCGGCGGCTCAGCCCCGGGCTCAGCGGGTGCCCCCGGGCTCAGCGGGTGCCCCCGGGCGTGTGCCCGGTGCGGCGGCCCCGCTCTGTCCCAGTGCCCCCCTCACTCACCCTTCCTCACTCACACGGCGCCTTGCTCAGCCCCCTGGGCCACCCAGCCCCGTGGGTGTCCCTCGGGTGGGATGCCCAGGCCACCTTGCAGGGTGTCCCCGGGATGTCCCCGGCTCCTTGGCGAGCGTTGGGGGCGGCGTGGCCGCCTGCGTCCTCCGCGCTGCCGGCCATTGTTCTGGCGGCGGTTTTTGGGCAGCGGTGTCACCGCCTGTTACTTCCACTCCATGGCTCCAACCGCAACAGGCAGGGCAGGGGGGGTTTGCCTCGCTCCCTCTCCAGCCCCGCGCATCCCGGTTCCCGCTGGCACCGGGCGGGATGTGGAGATGCCGCCTCCCGAAATTGCTGATGGGAAGAGGAAGGCTCCAGGGCATAACGGGGGATGCTGAGCCCCCTCCTGCCTCTCCACGGGGCGCTGTGCCCCTGCTGCCGCCTTCCCTCCATCACTGTGCTGCGGTGGCGTTGAGGGTCCCATCCTGGCTGCCAGGATGCGGCTGAACCCCAGCAGGTCCCCAAATGTGCCCTGACCCCAGCCCGTGGGGGGTTGGTCTCCGCTCCCCTCCCAGATCTCACCCCACGTCAGAGGGGCAGAAGCAGAACCAGGAGTTTCCCGTCCCCGGCCGGAGCCCGAGGTGTGGCCGCGAGTCCCGAGCGCCGGGTGACCCAGGTGCCACCAACCCGGGGCTGCCCAGGGTGACTCAGCCTGGCCGGTGCCACCAAGGGCGGGTGCAGAGAGAGGCGGGGGCTGTGACACCCCTGCGGGATGCTGAGCATCAGTCCGGCATCAGGAGGTGGGGCAGGGACGGGGCTGGGGACAGGGGCAGGGACAAGGGATGGGGCTGGGCATAGGGACAGGACAGGACGGGGCTGGGAACACGCTTGGAGATGGGGCTGAGAACAGGGACGGGGACAGGACAGGGCGGGGGGACAGAGTCGGGGTCGGGGACAGGGTTGGGGACAGGGACAGGACAGAATCGGGTCTGGGAACAAAGACAGGGACAGGGCTGGGCACAGGGATAGGGCAGGGCTGGTGCCAGGGACAGGGACGGGGACAGGACGGGGACAGAGGGCACGGGGACACCGGGACAGACACAGGGACCGGGACACAGACACAGGGACAGGACACAGGGACAGACGTGGGGACCGAGACACAGAGGCAGACACAGGGACAGTCACAGGGACCGGGACACAGGGACAGACACACGGAGAGGACACAGGGACCAGGACAGGGACAGACACGGACAGGACACAGGACAGACACAGACAGAGGGCACAGGGACAGACACACGGACAGACACACGGACAGGACACAGGACAGACACAGACAGAGGGCACANAGGGCACAGGGACAGACACACGGACAGACACACGGACAGGACACAGGACAGACACAGACAGAGGGCACAGGGACAGACACACGGACAGACACACGGACAGGACACAGGACAGACACAGGGCCAGGGCACAGGGACAGACACACGGACAGGAGCGGTCGGGGCTGGTCCCGCACTGTTCGAGCCGCGGCCGGGGAGGGCTCGTGGCGTCACCTGGCGGCTGCCGGGGGCACTGCAGGGCCGCGGGTCCGGGCTCGGGGGGTCCCGGTGGGCGCGGGGGGACCCGCGGGGACAAAGGGAACCCCAGCGATGACTCGCGGGTCCCGCACGGGAATCCCCAGAGGCAGCTGAGTGGCTTTAACCCCAGACCCGCTCGCAGCTCCACCCCCGTCCCCTTCACCCCGGAGACGTGTTCCCGACGCGTCCCCCCGGGGGACGGCAGTGGCCCCACGCGGGATCGGGGGACGGAGCTGGGGCGGCTCCGGGACCCTCGGGAGCGGGGACAGCGCGGGGACAGCGGAGCCGGGAGGGGCCGGACCTGCCCGCTAGAGGGCAGCGGAGCCCAGGAATTGGGGTTCCCGGGCTGGACCCGCATCCTGCACCTTCACCTTCTACCCATCCCACTGCACCTTCACCCTGCACCCCTCACCCTGCAGCCCTGCAAGCCTCCACCCTGCACCCTGACCCCTCACCCCGTGTCCTGCACCCCTCACACCGCACCCTTCACACTGCACCTTGCCCCTCTCACCCACCCCCTGCTCCTGCCTCCTGCTCCCTGCACCCCACAATTCCTCACACTGCACCCTTGTATCCCTGCATCCCTGCGCCCCTCCATCCTGCACTTCTCCACCTTTCATCCTGCACTCCCCACCCAAACCTTCATCCTTTACCTCTCCACCCACTTCCACCCCTCTCCACACCTCTCTGCCTGCCCTTCCCTCTCCCCAGCCTTTCTTCCCGCTCCCCACCAGTTCCCATCACTCCTGGGTTCCTACTGTGCCGCCCAGGCGTCCCTCTGTGCCTCAGTTTCCCCAGAGAACACACCACAGCAACCCTCACAGGTGATCTGGCATCCCTGGCACTCCCTGTCCTGCTCCCCTTGGGAGGGACCTGCCCCCTGGGGTCCCACCTGGGCTGGGAATTTAACCCTCACCCTCCCCAAACCAGTAGCATCCCACTAATGCAGCAGCCTTGACACTCTGACCTGCCCCAGCACCCCCCTGCATCCCAGAGCCCCCCATCCATCCCTAGGGACCACTGGTGTCACCGTGGCAACCAGTGATGGTCAGCAGCCGGTGACCTGGGTGCCCTGGAGGGAGCCCTGGCCCTGGCCGGGGTCACCGGGGTCAATCAATCTCATTGCTATGCACAGGGCCCTTCGTTACCTCCATAACGAGTGCCAGGGCTGGCAGGCACGGGAAAGGAGAGGAGGGAAAGGGACAAAACGCGGGGAAAACGATAGAAAAGCAGCGCAGAGTTTTGTTCCCAAAGCCTGTGCCAGCGCCCCCAAAGTTGGGTCACTCCAGGGCTCTGCAGGGACCTCGGGACAGGGGGATGTGCTCTGGGGGGGGGGGAATCTGGGCAGGGAGGGGGTCTGGGTGCCCAGGGTTGGGCCAGAGGGCATCCAGTTCCCAAATCCCCCTGCCCATGAGGGTGAGCCCCCCTCCCACCAGCCTTCCTGCATCCTGCCAGGCAGCGTCAGGAAGGGGTGGGGGGCCGGGGGCTCTGCTGCCCCCCAGCCCTGCCCTGGAGGGGGGCAGACAGCCCTGTGCCCCCCGGCAATGGGGAAACCCCCTGGGGAGGGCTCAGGGGGCTCCGCCTGCTGAACGGGGAAGCTGATGGCAACCTTCCTCCATCCCTCCATTGCCCCAAGCCTTCCTCACCCTCCTGCCACCCCCATCGGTACCGGGCTGGAGCCGCGGCTGCGGGGCCTCCTGGCCTGGCTGAGGCCCAGCAGACTCCTCTCCCCGGTGGATCCCTGCCCACAGCTCCTGCCCGCCCCGCCGGGCACTCGGCTGGGTTCGGTCCGGCCCCGGGCTGTGCTGGGATGAGGCCGGGCAGCAGAGCCCCTCCCAGGCGGGGGGATGGGATGAGGCACCGAAATCTTCCCCCAAACCGGATCCTGCTCCTGGGGAACGCCCCAGGCTGGCGGGGCAGAGGGGGACATCCCTCAGGCTGTCCGAGAGGCCAGCGGGGTGCGAACCCCGACTTGTTGTGCTGCTCCCATCTCAGGATGCTCCGTGGCTTAGGGGTGAGCCACCTTGGGGTGCAGCCACCCCCGGACAAGGTCCCAGCCCCAAAAGCCACCAGGTCCCAGCAGTGGCAGCTCAGGACCTGCATTGCCACCTCCTGTCCCCCAAACCGAACCCTCAAGGGACAGCCCAGAGCTGGGGGGTGGCTTTGGGGAGGGGGCAGTGGCTGTCCC
This sequence comes from Atrichornis clamosus, assembly GCA_013400975.1. Taxonomy (NCBI): domain Eukaryota; kingdom Metazoa; phylum Chordata; class Aves; order Passeriformes; family Menuridae; genus Atrichornis; species Atrichornis clamosus. Next base: position 6,914 of record WBMZ01004424.1, on the reverse strand, counting down.
CATAACTCTGCGCTGCTCCCCGAGCCCCCCCACTCCCCCCAGCTCTGCTGCGGGGCTGGAGCCTGCGGAGGACAGACACGGTGTCTCCAGCACAACCACACTGGCCTCGGGGAGGGGGGGCTGCTGGGAAAAGGCTCCCCCCGCTGCGCCGGGGGTTGCCGGGATTTACCGGTACTGGGTCGGCAGCACCGTCTGGGGACCTCCCCAGTTCCCCCAGTCCCTCCCCAGGCAGGCAGCGGGTCCGAGCCCAGTGGGGTCCCGTGCCCTCGGTGTGGTGACACCCCAGTCCCTCTGTGCTCCTGGGGTGCCTCCATCCCGCTCCATGACAGACCCACAGGGAGGGAGCTGGGTGCCAGCAGCTCCTTTGCCCCCCCGACACGGCTCCAGGTCCCTGTTTTGGCTCCAGCGCCCGTGGGCGACCCTGGGGACCCCCCCAGGCCCAGCCGTGCCGGGATGCTCCCGTGCCTGCTCCCCCCACCCCCAGCACCCCGGCCGGGGCCGCACGTGGACGGCACTGACGGCAGATTGCAGCTGACGGCTGGAAGATGGATTTATCGCAATGATGCAAAAATTAGTTTATAGAATATATATAAATAAAGATTTCCTTCCTTGATGGGCAAACTCAGCACAGCAGCAGCTCTTCTGGCAGGATTTATTAATCACCCCGGTGCTGCCTGTGCAGTGGTAACTGTTTCCCAGGGCAAGTTGGGCCAGTGGTGCTCTAAGAGGGGGCAAAAAATGCTCAATTTTATCTTCTCCTCAGTCCAGAACCGGTTATTGCTGCTGTGGACAGGCCTGGCAGAGCAGGGCACGGCTGGAAGGGGAACATCCTTCCAGCTTCCTTGGGCATGCAGTGACAGGACACGGGGGACAGGCTTTCAGCTTTTTTACCCTCATGGAGGAGGGTAGAATTAGATGGGATATTGGGAAGGAATTGTTCCCTGTGAGGGTGGGGAGGCCCTGGCACAGGTTTCCCAGAGCAGCTGTGGCTGCCCCATCCCTGGAAGTGTCCAAGGCCAGGTTGGAGGGGGCTTGGAGCAGCCTGGGATAGTGGAAGGGGTGGAACGAGATGGGATTTAACCCATCAACCCTGGGCACTCAAATACCTCTGAACTCTATGATTCGCCCTAGTACTTAAACATGGGGAAACTGAGGCACGGCTGCAACGTGACTTGTCCGAAGCTGAGGAGAACCAAAGCGAGGATGCTGGAGCCTGTGCCGGAGCATCCAAGGGGGCTGGGCTTCCCCTTAGCTCTGGGGGGAGGAGGCAGCAACCCCGGCGGGACCCTCCCCTGCACCTGCCCGAGGTGAGACACCACTTCCCAGCAGGAAAAGCCCCCGGGAGGGCTGCCCCCCGTCACCACCATCCCGCGGGGCTCTGTGGCACGGAGGGGCCGCGGCGGGGTGGCAGCGGGACCCCCCAGCCCCCCGGGTGCCCCCGCGGGGCGCCGGGCTGCGGCGGGGCACGGGCTGCTGCTCTCTGTGTCTCCTTGCTGGGCGGTCGATCCCCAGACAGACTCCTCGCCTTGCTGCGTGTGCTCTTTCGAGCCCATTGATTTCCCTGAGTAAGTGAGTTTGTATGGATCATGCAGCATGCAGGCTGGGCTGCCCAGCGGTGCAGCAGCCGGCGGGGGGGAGGGCTGCGCGGGGGGGCACCGGGGAGAGAGCAGAGCCGATCAATATGGACAGTGTGAAGTGAATTAATGGAAGACGTAGAGCCTGGCTGACAGCGCTGCCGGGGCCGCGCTGCCCTTCGGGGGCTGCTGGAAGGCAGCTGGCGATGCCGAGAGGGGTCCCCGGGGGCCCCGGCTCCAGCCCTGCCCGGGGGATGCCGCTGGGGCAGGGGGACGGCCACAGGGACCTTGTGGCTCTGGAGCTTCTCCCCGACGAGGGGTTCGGTTCCTGAGGCGGCTCCCTGCGCCCGAGGATCCCCCGCGGGGTCCCAGCTCGGCGAGGTCGTCTGTGCCCACAGCCGGGCACCTCGGGTGTAGAACTGTGGCAAACACAAGGCTCTCATGGAGGCTGCTGGGCCAGGATTTCCATGAAAACGTTTTTTGGGGGGGGGGGGGGGGGGTTGAAACAAAAGGAGAGAAAAATGCCCAGTTTCCTGTGAAAATCTATTGGCTTTTCTTTCTGGACGACTGCTCGTGCCCAGAGGAGTGGGGCGCGACCAGGACCCTGCCTACACCCAGCTCGGGGCTCCAACACCTCCTTTGCAGAGTGTTTGGTTGTGAGCTTGGGAAAAAGCAAAACCTTGACAATCCCCCCAGAAGTGCTTCCCGCGGTGCTCAGGGGGCAGGAGCAGCCTGGGACAGTGCTGGCAGCAGCAGCAGCGGGAGCAGACTCAGCTCGTTCCCAGGTCGTGGCTGTTTGCTGCTCAGCCCGGGGTGCAGCGGGGAGATTCCGAATTCTGGCAGTGCCGGTGCAGCAGAAGCTCCGGTCAGTGCAGAAACCTCCCAAACTCCACCCAAAAGGAGCCACTTTGCAGCCCATGCCACTTGCTGAGGCTCTTTAGGATCTTATTGATTACCACAGAACCCCAGAATGGTTTGGGTAGGAAGGGATCTTAAAGCCCATCCAGTCCCACCCCTGCCATGGCAGGGACACCTTCCACTGTCCCAGGCTGCTCCAAGCCCCATCCAGCCCCGGCTTGGACACTTCCAGGGCTGGGGCAGCCACAGCTGCTCTGAGCAACCTGTGCCCCTGCAGAGCCAAGATTTTCTTAATATCTGATCTAAACCCACTCTCTTCCAGCGTGAACTCCTTCCCCCTTTTCCTGTCATTACAGTTCCTGATGAAGAGTCCCTCTCCAGCTTCCTTGCAATTATTCTTCCTCTTTCTGGTTTGTCTTTGCTGGAATTGAGACCTGGAGGAGGCGACCTTGGCTGGCATCATTAGGTTTCAGTGTTAATGGATTTATGGAACGGGAGAGCTCCCCAGTAGGACTCAGGTCGGGCCTGTGGGGCTCGTTCTGCTTGGGCTGCCCTGTGAGGAGCCACGGTGGCCACCTGAGAAAGCCGCTCCAGGTCCTGCCACTTGTTTGCCACTTTTTTTAAAGGGGAGGGAAGCAGGTGAATGGGCTCAGGGCCTGTGTGAACCTGCTCCAGCCGGGATCATGAGTGCCCGAGGGAGCCTCGGGTCTGGAAATCTGGGATGCAGGATGGGTTTGTATGGGATGCCCGGAGTGCAGAGTGGTGGCTTTTGGGACGCTTTTCCTGGGAAGGGGCAAAATCCAGGGAGGGCTGCAGGGAGGCCATTGCCACTCTGGGGGCTTTTGGAGTTTCTTCCCTCTTGGAAATCGAGCAGGAGTGGAAGCTGTGCTTTGGGAGCCAGGTTGAAAACACATTCCAGGTGTTCCCGGGAGCTTTGGGTGCAGAGGGGCAGCGCTCTGGGGGTTTGCCCAGGGGCAGGGGCTGGCTGGGCACCGAGGTCCCTGTCCCCAAGCACTCAGTGACAGGTTCAGGGAGCCGCTGGGCAGGGGACCCTCAGCTCCTGGGAACCTGGAAAATCCTGCTGAGCAGGTGGGATGAGGGAGCATGGGGATGCTGAGGAGAGGAAAGCTGCGTCCGTGGTGGAGCTGCAGAGCAGGGGGGAGCCGCCAGCGGTGGCAGAGCCGTGCCCTGGGGGTGGCACCCACGTGTCCCTCACGCTGTGCCACAGGGGCGTGGCACGGAGGGGACGTGAGGGGCGCAGGGTGTCACCTGCAGCCCGGCCTGGTGTCCTGGCAGGTGACACCTGAGGCCACGCGGCTCCTCTGGGCCGTGACACGAGGCAGATGGGCCTGGGCAGGGGGAGGGAGAGGAGCGCTGGCCCTTTAAGAGAATAATTTCGGAGCTGGCCTACTGAGTTATTGATTGGCGCTATGGTAACGTATATTAGATTATGTATGGCTGGAAATGTGTTGTGGACTGGGAGGCTTGTTTGGGAAGCCAGCACTCCTCTTCTTGTAAACCAGCTCCCCGCAGAGGTTTGGGCTGTGCAGGAGCGGCGGCTCCGCCGGAGCTGAGCACGGGCAGCGCTGGGGGCATGTGTGAGACCTGGGGGTCCTTGGGAGCCTCGCCCTGGGGGCTCCTCTGGGGCACGGGGATGGGCCTGAAGGGTTTGGGTTCACAGGGGCGTTATCAGATGGATGGGAATACCTGTGGAATTGGTCAGAGGTAGGAAAAGCCTGCAGCAAGACCTTTCCTACCAAAGCAGCCACAGCGATTCCCACCTCCAGTCTTCCTTGGAAAAGGCAAAACACCTGGGAAAGGATCCAGTCCCATGAAACAGAACAGGTGAAGTGTCTGGGTTTGCCCAGCCTCTCCATGTGCCAGGGCTTTGCCTTTGGACCTGGCAAAACACTGTTTTTTCCTGTGACACAGGGAGGACAGGGGAACTTGTGAGGAGGAAGGGGCCTGGGGGGGTGTGGTTTTACCAAAATCCTTTTCCAGCCACTTGCTGCTGATCCACGTCATGGGGTGAGCCCGAGCCCTGCTGCTCAGTGTCCTGGATGCGCTCTTGGATTGCAGGAGAGGCTCCTTCCAGCCCCACTCCCTGGTTTGCACAGACCCCTGGGAACACGGTGAGGAGCTGGAGTTCAACCAAAACCCCTATCCAGGAGTGCCGGGAGGGAGCAGCTCCTGTTGGGGCCCATAAAGCCCCCAAATCCCAGCCAAAACCTTCTGTGCCCGTTCCCTCGCCAGCACTCGGTAGGATGGGACGTGGCTCATCCTGCTCCTGCTGGATGGTCCTCTCAGAGAGCCCGGAGGTGTGGGAACCCCAATCCGTGTGGGAACCCCAATCCGTGTGGATCCCGGCCTCTCTCCATCACCTTTCAGCCTGGCTGCCTTGGAGCAGCCTCGGGAGGCACCGGGGCACAGCCGGGGTTGTTGTGCCGGGGTAGTTGGGCTTGGAAAATGAGAGACATCGGGATCGTTGGAAAGTGGGGAGGGAAGGGAAGGAAACCAGGAGAGGGAGCTGCTGGAGGAGCTGAGGGGAGCAGGGCCAGCCCGGGGAAGGTCACGAGCTGCCAGAGAGGGGTGGGATGTACTTTGGGGTGACCCCACAGCAGCCTTGCTGCTTGTGGGGGGAGCTGTGCCTGCTCCCTCGTCCCCTCTTTTTCCTTCCCCTTTGCCCTGGGGCCACTCCAGATCCTGGCGCTGCTGGATTTGGGGGAGCAGCTGCCCCACGAGGGTCCTGACAGGGTGGGGGTCCCCAACCACCCCCACTGTGACCAAGGCAGGGACTGGGATGTGCTGGGGACAGGGAGCAAAGGGAAGGGGACAGGATCCTGGCTGGTGTCTGTGCTCAGTGCTGGGGCAGTGGGAGACTGGCTGGAGGTGGGACAAGGGAATCTGGGGGGGAAGACGAGGTTATTTGTTGCATCTTGCAGGGCTGCCTTTACATCTGGCCCAGTGCTCACAGCTGGATATTCGGGAGTGAGACGGGACCTCTGGGAGACACCAGGGCTGGAGATGCGTCACTCCAGGCGCTTCCCTGCGGCTGCTCCAGAGCTGAACACACCGTCTGCCCCTCCGTCTCCTCCTCCATCACTGCCCCTTTTATTTTTACCTTCTTCCTCCCAGTGTAAGATCAAACCCTATCGATCCCTCAGTCGGGTGCTCCGAGCACACACAGGATGGGAGAGGGATGGATCCTGCCATCCGTGGGAGGGATGGATCCCCAAATGCCAGAGGCTGAAGCACCTGTGCCGCCTTCACCTGGGAGGCCCAGCAGCACCTCCCAGCTCTCCGTGGGACAGGCGGGGATGGCCTTGGGTCAGAGCCCTGGAGCCGCAGGGCTGGAGCCCCAGGCTGGTGCCGAGGTCGCAGGAGTCCTGAGCTGCTCTGGGAGCTGAAGTTGCTTGGAAAGACATTGCCGAGGGCCAGGCTGGGGGTTGGTTTTTGGAGCCTCAGGCCCTGAATTCTGGGAGGTTTTAAAGTGCTTTTCTGGCCTTCCAAGTAGTTGCTTGAAGGCCTGGAAACCCTGGGGAAGCCCCTCCGTGGGTTTTGGGAGCTGTGATGGGTCCTGGGTAGCACAACCACAGTGGGAAACTCCTCACTGGGCTGGGGGCTCTGGGGGCTCTGAGTGAGTCTCTCTGAACTCCAGACCATTGTTCAAAGTCCCCCCTTGTCCCCACTTTTTATCTTTTTACTTTCTCGTGTGTTAATTCTTGTTCCTGCATCCCAGCTGATTCCAAGGGTTGGAAGAGAATTAAAATAAATTCTTGCCCCTCTGCTCTGGAGCCAGGCTGGGAGAGCTGGGGGTGTTCACCTGGAGAAGAGAAGGCTCCAGGGAGAGCTCAGAGCCCCTTCCAGGGCCTAAAGGGGCTCCAGGAGAGCTGGAGAGGGACTTGGGACAAGAGATGGACGGACAGGACACAGGGAATGGCTTCCCAGTGCCAGAGGGCAGGGTTAGATGGGATATTGGGAAGAAATTCCTGTCTATGAGGGTGGGGAGGCCCTGGCACAGGTTTCCCAGCGCAGCTGTGGCTGCCCCTGGATCCCTGGAAGTGGCCAAGGCCAGGTTGGACACGGCTTGGAGCACCCTGGGAGAGTGGAAGGTGTCCCTGCCCATGGCAGGTGGGGGAACGGGATGAGCTTTAAGGTCCCTTCCCACCCAAACCATTCCGGGATTCTGTAAAAACAGAAAATGAAACAGAATGATGAAAATCCCATCCCTGTTCCCTGGTGGCTGCACAGGGAAGCTCTGCCTCAACCCCTGAGGGTCCTGGGACAGGGTGTGTGGTTTGGGTCGGGGTTTTTGGTTCTGTTTTGTTTTCCCTTGAGCCTCCTTGGGCTGCCACAGGGAAGGACACCCAGGGCCAGGAGTGGGGCTGGCACGGCCAGAGCCCCTCTGGGAGCAGCGGGTGCTGCTTGGGCTGGGGAGAGGAGAGGAGGGAACTGCACCGGGGGGATGGATGGAGGGAGGGA